>APFE030080968.1:66004-90763 GCA_000404065.3 Pinus taeda | reverse complement strand
AAAAAAAATATTTAATTTAATATAATAAATATTAATTTTTTAAACATTTAATTATTTTCTTTAAAAAAACTCATTCATTCATCTTTTCTCATTCTGTAAGATTTGAACACAAAACTGCCATCACTGATTACTAGCTGTTAGCTGTTACTAGTAAATGCAGATCACCCTGATTAGAAACACATTAACAAAAACTAAATTTCATCATTACTAATTACTAGCTGCTATTAGTGAATGCAGATCACCCCTATAAAAAAATCATTAACAAAAACTAAATTTCATACCAACTATGTACTAATATCTCAACTTTGTTAATAAAATAAGTTGAAAGTATTGTAAAAATACGGCCTAGCTGACCATGGAAACGAAAATTAAGAAGTCGACACGAGAGTCACGGGTATAGTTGGTCTGCTTCTCACAAATTTTCCTGTGAACCTCCCTCGAAGCATCCCATGAAAATGTGGGCCGCTTCTGTTTCTCACTTTCTTCGAATCTGTTCCTCTCGTCTCCATCAGTATCCTATTTTTCCAGCTACGACGACGACCAAACTACGCGGATTTCTGAGATAGTACAGAGAATAAAAGGATATTTCATAGTTATAAAAGTTATTGTAAATTTAATGTGTTTTTTTAGGTATTCAGAGGAATCCCTAACTGAGCTGGTTTCAATGGTTTTTATGTCAGGGAGTGGATTCTAACGGCCACTACTACTATTAGGTAGGTTTCTTCAGCAAATACAGTTGGCACATGTGAAAATGTTAATTTAACTTGGAATCTCTTCATTTTCATGGCTATTGCGAATTAAACTACACCAAATAGATACTTATAATTATTTATAATTAATTATTATTTATTATACATACTTCTAATTATAGATAATTATTATAATCATAGTGGTATTGTGCATAGCAATAATTTCTACGGTTCTTTGACTTGAATCTCGAATCATTCATTGTGATCTATGTTCAACATTTTCTTTTTCAGTTTGCTTCCTTTCCCACTATAGTAACCAGCTTAATGCATGTTTCTCCATATCGTACATTCTCCAATACAGTTGGTTTCACGTGGTTCTCCATACTTTACAATCTCCAATGGAGCCACTTACTATCCCCAAGTAGTGCTCTCGCATATATTGGGTTCTACAGTGATTTCTTGATAGCTCATCAAATCCTATTGCAGCTTTGTATGAAACAGAAAGGCATCTGACATACCCAGAACCCAACATGTCCAGAAGAGCTATTTCACTGTTTATTCTTATAACCCTTCTTCAACTTCTGTGTTACATTGGATTCTGTCATGGAAGGCTGCGTGATTCAGATCTTGCAGCGCTGAAAGAAATCAGGAATGGGTTGTATGATTTGCCTGGTTCTGTATTCTTCCAGTCGTGGGACTTCGAGTCCAGTGATCCATGCAATTCATTCAGTGGAGTAATGTGCATACAGATAGATGGGTTTTTTCGAGTTGAAACCCTAAATCTTGGCAGCTGGCTAGCCAGTTCTCCTGGACTGAAGGGTGAGCTGAGTCCATCATTGGGTAATCTAACAGCCCTTCGTCAACTAATTGTTTTTCCTGGAAGAGTAACAGGACAGATTCCAGACACCCTGGGAAATCTTCATAAGCTTGAGTTTCTAGGTATCAGTCAGAACTGTTTATCAGGTCCAATTCCTTGGAGTTTCAAAAAATTACAGTGTCTTCGTACGCTTGATTTGAGCTACAATCAGCTTCAAGGCTCCATTCCAGCAGGTTTGACCCATAACCCCAATCTCAAGATCTTGGTATTGGGTCATAACAGTATCATGGGCAAAATTCCTAGCATTGAATGTCAGCTTCTGCACATGGATCTCAGTCACAATATGCTATCAGGTGACTTACCATTGCTTCCTTCTTCTTTACAATATCTTTCTTTGACACAAAATGTTCTGTCTGGATCTCTGGAGAATTTATCTTCTCTGAATAGGTTGAAGCACTTAGATCTGAGCCTGAACCAGTTTATTGGCAGTATACCGGCATCACTGTTTGGGCTTCACCAGCTCTCAAATGTTTTCCTGCAACGTAACAGATTATCTGGTAACCTCAGAATACAAGCTGGATCAGTAACTAGTATTGACACTATAGATCTGAGTCACAACAATCTATCAGGGGAACTGTCTCCTATTCTGGCAAATGCTAGGAATATATATTTAAATCACAACCATTTGACAGGGATGGTACCTTTGGAATACGTGAGAAAGATTTATACAGGCAGGATTCGAACATTTTATATACAGCATAATTATTTTTCAGCCTTTCCTCTGGCAGCTGGTTCTCCACTTCCCATTTCTGGGTCTCTGTGCATTCGATACAATTGTATGGATCCACGAGTTAAGTCACCATGCCCATTGAGCTCAGGAGGCAGAGAAAAGAGGCCCACGTATGAATGCAAGAATTTTTAAAGGGAATCATTTTGTAGGAAAAAAAGAAATCTTCCTTCTCTGCTATAAATATTTACGTAGATTTGTAGATTTCAAAGTGTGATTGGAGGTCAATGATCCAAGTTTCTACCAATGTTTTTGGAAACTCTGTATAAAATTGAATTGATCCGAATTCAGAAACCCAAAATCCATAAAGTTTGAAGCTTCAACTTAACTTCTTTAGTTAAAAAATTTGAGCAACCAGAAGAGATTCCTCTTCTAAGCTACCATCCAGAGCTGTTGTGTGTTTTGCATTATCAATAGATGTTAGGGTGAGAATATTATCTCGGGTGGTGTATTAAGTATGCATTTGTAGAAATTATTACTTAATAAGTGAGCATAGAATGTTATATGAGTTGGAATTATGTAAATAACTTTTTTTTGGTAGATGTAGATGGCTCTGGATATGTTTTGGGAGATAATTATTTCTAGTGGTCATATTTGTTTGATGAATTCTTAAGAAAAACGATTCTATTTTATGTATTTACTTGTTTATCATTTAATGTATTTACTTGTTTATCATTTAGTTGCAACTAATTATATTTCTGTTTTTTTCCAGCTATATATATATATAATTAAAAAAATTGTATTGTGATTATTAAAAAATATTTAATTTAAAAATAAAGATAAATAGAAAAAGTATTTTAGTTTGATTTTTTTTGGTTATAAAATTAGTTATTTTTTTAAACAATCTCAAGTATTATTTAAAACAGAAATAATACAGATTTTGATTTTTCAAAAGTTAGTAAATTCATTCCTAAAAAACAAAAGTTTATTTATTTTTTCCTTAGAACATTACAATGTAAGTAATTTTTCTACTCAAACACATTGTTTTTATTTTTTTCTGTCTGAAAATATTATTTTTAGCAGATTGTGAGAATTCTATTATATAAAATATTTTGTTTGCATTAATAAAATTGTCTTAAGTGGTCATGTTGGTTGGGACCATGGATATTTTCTTTGCATTAATAAAATTGTCTCAAATGGTCATGTTGGTTGGGACCATGGATTATTTCTCTCACAAGATTTTAACCAAGCAAAAAAATATTGGCATTGTGATTTTTGATCTCGTTGTGTGGGTGGTTACTGAAAGTGTTCATCCTATGGAATACCCTTTTTACCCTAACATTGGTTGGGAGGATGAACTATTTCTCTTAGAGGATTTTCTTGTGTTGGTTCCTATTTTCCACATTTTTTTCAAATATGGAGGTATATAGTCCAAATACGCTCTTTTCTTTTATTTTTCTTTTAGAGTTCATTTTTCTATTTTCTATTTATATTCTTAGTTTGCTACTATTTCTGTTATTTATGTTATTGCTACTATTTATGTTATTTATGCTATTGTGAGCTCTAGAAAATAAAAAACTGAGTTGACAATATTCTTTTTTATTCCATATTCTCTTTGTCATGTGGGGCTTCACCGGGCTTCAGTCATAGAGCAATACCGTACCACGTGGGTTCATATTGGGAGATACATATTGAGGAAAAAATGACATAATATATTGAGCATATAATAGGGGGTAAAGGGTTTTTATATTGGCAAGGTATAAAAAATGGAGCTCAAAGTTAGTGAAAAATATAAAGGGATATAAAAAAATGTTATGAAAAATGAATACCTACAATATCTAATGAAAGTAGAGGTTTTTTAAACTAGAAAGCATATTGGGTTCATATTGGAGGTATTTTCCAATATGTAGTCAAATTAAGGGTATTGTTTAGTATGCCACGAACACGATAGCGGTTTATTGAGTGAAGCGCCTGTTCATTTACGTTAGAAAAATTACAATAACTAGGTAAATGAAGCCCACGTTAGAAAAATTACAATAACTAGGTAAGCTAACCAACTTTCAACCACATTGTAGTTGAATTTTGGAATTTTTTTGATTTTTTTTTTGTTTTTTGTTTTGGATGAACACATCATTTTTGGCAACAATAACAACCATCACCACCCTCACCTTCCTCCACTATTATTGTTATGTCTTTTGGACTAGCTCACTTGCTTAAAAGCTACTTTATTTAGTGAGAGGCCTTGAACTTTAATCTTATTTTAGTTATTTTCTTTGCATACAAAAATATTTTCTTCTATCAACATTTATTGCCATGTTGGCCAACTTCTACTTATCACATGGCTCTTTGTTATCGTTAATGCATTTTTTCTAAAAAGAGCATAACTTTCACACTTAAGTGCTAATTTTTTAAAATCTATTTTTTTTAGAGCTTTCTTTCCAGAGAGTCAATTTTTGAAACCATATTATCAAAATATTTTAATATGGCAACTCCAAGTGAAATTTTTCTTATCAGTATCAACTACTCATGGAAATCCCACATGGATGGTGTACTAAGTAAAGGATTGTGCGGAATAACCTTGGAACAAGAAAATACCCTCATCAATGTTGATAAGAGAGCCAAATGGGATAATAGAAATGGAAAAACACATTGATTAATCATAATTTCTATTTCTCCTTATTTGTAGTTTTATATTCAAGGAATTGATGCTCCAAATCAATTGTGAAAAAGTTGAAAAAAATATTTGGTGAACCTAATATTATTACATCACATTAGTTTAAGAATCAAATCATGAGTTTAAGTTCTATTGATTTCTCCTGCATTGAATATTACTTATCTAATTTTAAAACACTTAGACATTTGCTTAAATACTATTAGGTTGATCTAGACAAGGAACGTTGAATATATATTATACTTTCAAAGCTTGGTTCTACATATTCTACTTTTTTATCTACATTTTATGTCACTAGAGAAGCTTTGGGGTTTTCCTATAAAAAAAAACTTCTCTTGAATCTTTTTTTGACTCTTTGATGAGAGAGTAAAACAAGATCTTGCATATTGGAGTGATTAACACTGTAGATACATCTAAAGAGGACATAGTGGCCCAACGGAAAGATAAAACCAATCATCAAAATAATAAACAACCTCACAACAAGACGCAAAATAAGGTTCCTAAACCCTCTCAATCATCCTCTACACTTTGTGGTGACAAAGGACCAAAATCAAAGAGTAAAAAGATTGTCAAACATTGCAACTATTGTGGGAGATATGGTCATTTAGAGTCCAAATGTTTTAAAAAGATGGAGGCCTTGGAAGCAGTAATGAAGAAGCATAACATCAACCTTGATTCTTCTTCTAACACTTCTTCTCATGGACATGCACTTTCTGCTTCTAGTTTTTCCTTCAATGCAACCTCTACTTCTTTTGATGAATGGGTTATTTATTCTGCGGCATCTTATCATATGACTAGGGATAGAGCCAATTTTTCTCCTCTTAATGATTGTAACACCAGATAAATATTTTTTGGTGATAATAGATCTCTTAGTGTTGTAGTGTTAAAATTGGCAACCAGGGAAAAACTTCATGTGGGTCATCCTATTCATGGCTGATAATATTTTTATTAGATTCCTCTTGTCGAGAGGTGTAGGATTGATATAAAATCAGCCAATTCTGATAAGTATTCATGGAGATATGAATTTATTTTGATTATGGAATTATTATCAAGCCGACCTACAACTCATGTAGGCTCAGAAGCCCAATAGTCGCATCTATTCAAACACCAACATTGTGTATAAATATAGGAGGACTTTTCCTCATTTGGACTCACTCATCTCATCACATCTCTCTCTCTCTACTGCACAGAAAAGAGTCTCTTCTCTACTGTACAGAAAAGGGTCCCTCTCTCACACATGTGAAGCCGGAAGTTGTTGAACTTGAAGCTGCAACTGCAGATCCAAAGTTTGACCAGCATTGACCATCAGATATCCTCCTTAGAACTATGTTGTAGGTCCATCTGGATCTCTTTTGAAAGCCGCAAATTTTGGTGGTGGAATCAAGTCAATCCAACAGACAGTTTGCAAAATATCGACTGCCCTAGTTTGAAGGAAGCTACTGAAACTAAAGTTGCAACTGCAGAAGTAAAGTTTGAACTGTGTGGGCTAGAAGATATCCTCATCTGAACTGCACAATAAGTTCATCTAAACCTCCTCTGGAAGCCACAACTTTTGGTGGTGGAATCAAGCTGATCTGACGGTCGGTTTGTGAGATACCGTCTGCCCTAGTTTGATGATGAAGCCGCTAATGTTGATGTTGTTGATCTAGGGTTTGCTACTGCTGATATAAATCAGATTTATTGTACTATTTCTCTCTGCTGAATTATTGAAGATAAAAGAAGATTTGATCAAAGGGTTTCCCCACACATTATGGGGTTTGTCCCTCGCTAGCCATCGCATCTTATGTCTCTTGTCTTGGCTTTATGTCGATCATTTAATGTTCTATCTGCACTTTACTTTATGTACATGTGATTGCTAATTTGTGGAATATAATAAGAGAAAGAAGTAAATTGTCATAAGCATAGAACATACCATAAATTAACATGGTATTAGAGCTCAAGTGAAGACAAAGCCCGAGAAAAAGCAAGAGCAATCACCGAAGAGAAGATTGGCAAGGCTATCCTAAAAGAATGATGGGGTCCTCAACACTCTTTCCTACCGAAGACAAGCTCTGTGAGAAAGCTGACTATCACAGATGGAAGATGTCTATCGATCTAACCCTTGAGGATCAAGGAGTGTTGGATCATGTGAGAGGCAATATTGTTGACCCTCCATCAAATGCATCCACTGCTGCATGGAACAAATGGAAAACCAGAGAAGTCAAAATAGAAGATCATCCGGGACTCTATCGACAAGCACTTGGTGGCCTACATCTCTGAACTAGACACCTCCAAGGAAATCTATGATAGACTGGTGATTTTATTTAAAGTTAATGATGAAAATCAAGTTTTATTTCCTAGAAATAAGCTGAGAGAAATCAAGAAGGGTAAATATGAGAGTATGCAAGCATACTTCTTAAGAATAATTGAGTTCAAGAACGATCTCCTATCTATTGGGGAGGCTATTACTAACAGGGAAATGGAACTCAGAACTCTTGGAGGATTTCCATCTGAATGGTACAGGACTACTCTTCTGAACAATAATGTAATTCCTGGTTTCGAGGAATTAATGGCTAGATGCATTCAAGAAGAAACAAGGGAAGAAGAGCATGAAATGCCCATGCATAAAGGTCCTCTTGCTACCTTTTCTTCTCATGCTAAGAAAAGAAATAATTCCGCGACTAAATCAAAAGAAAAGGCTGGACCTAAGGGTGGAAGAAAATGATGATGTTACATCTACAATAAAGTAGGTCACTATGCAAGGGAGTTCCCTAATAGAAAGGACTCACATCAGGATGATGATCAAAGTCCCTTTGATGGCAATCAAAGGAATGACAAATTCGATAGCAAAGGTAAGAGGAGAGCTGGGAATCGAGGAAGAGGACAAGCATTCAAGAAGGCTAGAAATTCCAGGATGTATTAAGTGCACCTGACCTCTGAAAGAACCTGGTGTCCATCTCGACAATGGAAGACAACAACTACAAGGTAACCTTCAGCGATGGCAAGGTACATATATGGAAAAATAATGTTAAATATGCCTTTACTCTTGGGTTTAGTGTTGATTCATTATATCAGGTCGATGGAAGTCCGCTAGGTGTCATGTCTTATGACACATCTCTTCAATCCGAACTTTGGCATCGGAGGTTTTCCCCCCTCCATTATAAAGCTATACTTGGTATAAGACAAATGGTGACAAGGATGTCTGAATTCCGAGTAGAGAAAGAAGGTGAATGTCTAGGATGTGCCGAAGGAAAGCTCAAAAGGGGACCATTCCCCTCAAGCCAAAAGAAAGACCTCTGATATATTACAGTTGGTTCACTTAGGCATATCTGAGGCTGGCATTAAAAGGGAGACTACTACACCACAGACTCCTGAGTAGAATGGTGTGGCGGGAAGGAAGAACCGTACGGTTGTGGAAGCTATTTGGGCCATGCTACATGATCAGAAACTTTCGAAGTTTCTATGGGCTGAAATCGTACAAACACCGTCGTATATGTACAAAATCGATAGGTTTTTTTTTTTAAACACAAAAAACTAACCCACTTATTAATATTATTTTGCAAATTTTTCCTCATTTCAAATTTAATTATACTATAACCTCATTAATATAATTAGAATGATTAAAAAAATATAAAATATATAATACACCGGACACACATTTTTGGACATTAATTTATAAAAAGCAGCCTAGATCCATCTTAACTACGGATCTATCAGGCACCAAGAGGGATCAAATATCTGGAGGTACAAGCCTATTCTTTTAGTGCAAAACTTGAGGAAAGGTTTGCACCTTGAGAGATTCGATCCCTCTCGGTGCTTGATAGATCCGGAGTCAAGATGGCTCTAGGTTGGTTTCAATCGTGTGCGAGCAAGGAAAATCTATCGAAGATATGATTAATTTATCAATAATATGTAAATACATGTAATATTAATACAATCATTTTAAATATGTTAAATATGTTTGAGATTATTTTAATTTTAAATTTCCTTAGTTACCTTAGTTTGTTGAGATGATAAATATTGTTAATAACTTTAATGATGAAAAATGATGAAATAAAGTTTTTGAATGCAAAGTAACAATGTACTAGTGTTGAATGATAGAAAATATGAATCATAAGAATGTAGTCAATTACATATAGTCTTCATTGTTATCAATCTCAAACAATTTTCTTCTACTAATCTTATTGTCACCCTTATTAATTTTTCCATCTTTTTATATTGATTATATGAAAAGGACAGTTGGAATCGTAAACCATTTAAATCTTTAGCTCGAACTATTGTATTAAACATCATACCTTGTCTCTCTTGCTCTTCATTATTAATAAGTTGAATTACTATAACACAAAAATCAAAGTACATTGCCAATAAATTTTCATGCTTACACTAAAATCAATGCACATTGTTAATCCAATCACTTTAAAATTAATGTGCCATCATACATCGAATTACATCAAATCAGAATTCAACATCCACATTGAAATCAGTGCATTTAATGCAAGCAATCAAATAAGATTAGAAACCAACTTCTACACTGAAATTAATGCATCTAATGCAAACAATCAAATAAGATTAGAAATCAACATCTACACTCAAATAAATGCATCTATTTCAAGTAAGCAAATAGGATTAGAAAACAACATCTACACTCAAATCAATTCATTTAGTGTAAGCAATCAAATAGGATTATAAGTCACCATCTACACTGAAATCAATCCATTCAGTGAAAGCAATCAGATAGGATTAGAAATCATTTACATTGAAATCAATGCATCTAGTGAAAACAATAAAATATAATTAGAAATCAACATCTACATTGAAATCAATGCGTCTAGTGCAAGCAATCAAATATCATTAGAAATCAACATTTACACTAAAATCAATGCATCTAGTGCAAGCAATCAAATAGGATTAGAAATTGCCATCTACACTGAAATCAATGCATCTAGTGCAATAAATATTCTTCTCTCTCTCCCCCCTCCATCTATATCTATATCTCCCTCCATATCTCCTTTATCTCTCTATCTCACGCCCCCCCCCCCCCCCCCCGACACACACACTCTCTCACTCCATATTTATCAATGTCTTTGTCTCTCCATCTATCCATCTCTCTCTTCTTCCCTCTTTTCACCTTCCATCAATATCTCTATCTCCCTTTGTCTATCTATATCACCCCCAAAACATACACTCTCTTTCTCCAATCTATCTATCTATCCCTCCCTCCTCTTCTCCCTCTCTATCTCTCTCTCTTCCTCTATGTCGCTTCTGTCTATTTCCTCTTGTTGTCCTCTCTCCCTTTCTCTCCATTTTCCTTGTCACTCCCTCTCTCTCTCTATGCATTTCTTCTTAACTCCCTCTCTCTCTCTATGCATTTCTTCTTAACTCCCTCTCTCTCCCCCTCCAACTTCATCTCTATTTCACTCCCTCTCTCCACTCTCTCACATCCTCTCTCTTCCTTCCTCTCTCACTTTCTCTCACACCTCTTTCTCTCTCTCTCTCTTTACTCTCCAACTCTGTTACTATATCCCTCCCTCTCTCCTCCTCTCTCCTTTTCTCACCTTTATCTCCATCTCTCCTTCTTTTTCTCTTTATCTCACCCCAAACATACACACTCTCTCTCCATCTCTCCCTTGTCATGCCCTCTCTCTCTCTCTCCACTTCTCACTCTCTATGTATTTCTTCTTCCCTCTCTCTCTCCCCTTCTAACTCCATCTCTCTATCCCTCCCTATCTACTCCTCTCTCCCTCTCTCGTCCTCTCTCTCTCTCTCTCTTCCCTCAAATTCTCTCTCTTCCCCCGTCACTCTCCTCATCTCTCTCATCCTTCGTCTCTCTCTTTCTCTCCTACCTCCCTCTCTTGTCCCACACCAATCTCTCTCTCTCTCTCTCCAACTATGTTATTTTATCTCTCCCTCTCTCCTTCTCCTCCTTCTCTCCCCCCTTCTCTCCTTCTCTCCTTGTTTGTCTTTGTATATCACCCCTAAATATACACACTCTCTCTCCATCGCTCCCTTGTCACTCCCTCTCTCTCTCTCACCACTTCTTACTCTCTAGGTCTCTATTCTTCTCTCCCTCTCCCCCCATTCAACTCCATCTCTCTATCCCTCCCTCTCTCCTTCTCACTCTCCCCTCTCCTTCTTTGTGTCTCCCTCTTCCTCTCTTACCTTTCTCTACATCTCACACTCCTCTTTGTCCCTTTCTCTTCATTCCTCCTCTCCCCTCTCCTTTAGTTTATCTCCATATCTCTTTTGTGACTCCCCCTATCTCTCCACCTCTATCACTCTATGTCTTTGTTCTTCCCTTCCCAATATATACCTAGAGTTAATATATATCATGAGATATATAATATATATATATATATATATACTATATATATATATATATATATTATATACAAGTTTTAATGTGTAATAATTATAAAGTTATAATAAATATAATAATAATATAACAATAATTGGGTTAATAATGTGTTTTTGCATGGTATTAATAATAATTTGGCCAATAGGCTTCACCTAATTTTTTTTTTTTTCTTTAATTCTAGTAAAATATAAAGAGCTTTATAGAGTTAATATAAAAAATGTTTTATTTATTTCCCATACCTCTAGTTTATTTATATTTGTATTTATTTACCATACCTGCTGAATAAGTATAAAAAGAGGTTGTATTCATTTACGTTTATTTTTACTTTTATTTATTTACCATATTTATTTATTTTTATTTATTTACCATATTTCCTTTTTGAGTGTTCGTAAACCTCTTTATATTTTAAATTTATGTTGTGTTTATAGATCATTATTAGATTGATTTTTAAATAAGGCCAACATTAGATTAAAAATGTTAAATGTTAAACATTACATGTTAAATGTTTACTTCAGATCTTCCACCCAAAAAGAAATATTAAAAGACTTTGAAGCAAGATTTTGGATTCTTTGTGTTGAATTAATCTTTTCCATTTGATATAAAAAATGAGGTTGACTTTATTAAAGAGTAAAATTGTTTAAAATTTTACTTAATTTGGAATTTTAATGTGGTAATTTTTTTGTGAAAGGTAAATTTATGATTCATTCAAACTCACATATATGATAAAGGAACTATTAAAAGCATGAGATAATTTATTATCCATTCAAATACATAATTGTATTTTAATAATTAATCTTAGTTAATTAATAACGTTAAAAAACTATATATAATTTAAGATTGACATACATTAACTAATTTTTATTTTATTTTATTTTATAAAGGCGTTACATACTTACACATCAAGATCATACTAACTCTAAAATAAACCTCTAAACACAAAATTAAAATATTTTAATTTAATATAAATAAATATTATTTTCTTTTTTTAACAATTTAATTATTTTCTTTAAAAAAAAAACAAAACAAAACAACTCAATCATTCATCTTTTCTCATTCTATAAGATTTTAACACAAAACTGCCATCACTAATTACTAGTTGTTATTAGTAAATACAGATCACCCTTATTAAAAAAACATTAACAAAAACTAAATTTCATCACTAATTACGCCATAAGGCGTTCCCCTCTGAAATCAACTCCCCCAATTGTCACGTGTACTTGTTTGAGCCATTCGATCAGATGTTAGACGACTAAAACATTCCAGACCATTGGATGTAGTTTAGGTTATTTTTTTATATTCTTTTCGCACAGTTTTTTTGCTGCTTCAAATCTCGCTGAGCAGGGCGCGTCCGTCTCTGGGCATCCCACTCCAGGGGCTTGGAGGTTGATGAGCTTTTATCCCAGCGAGGGTTTTGCAGACAGAGTTTTTAATGGATATTTTAGGCTTCAGATTTCATCCAAGGGAAGAGGAACTAGTTGGCTCAACCTCTGGACTAATGCCTGGAAGGCACTCCACGCTCTTGGAGTCGCAGATGGCCTTTGTGCAACCCATTTTCGGTTAGAACGGTAATATCCTCTGACACAACCCTGTATTCAATACAATTGAATCGAATCAACCCTAATTCATGCATGGCGATCGCCATGGAGGTTTCAGTTCACAGATGATCTGCCTGGAGGATGAAATGAACAAACAAATTCCATACAGAGTCCCTAGAAAACGGTGAGAATTGCCCGCTTGTAATAATCTTAATCGTTACAAATTATGATTGATAACAGAAAGTGGTTGCAAAGTTGTTAATTTATTGGTAATAATGAGGTGACAAAGTTGTTAATTTATTAGTAATAATGAGGTGATGACATTGGGGAAGTGTTGGGCAGGGATCATGAAGTTCACTGCGTGGAAAGCGGGGTTCTTCTAGAAACTCTTGCAGCTGCCCTGCCTGCAGGAACCATAAGATATAACTCAAAAGTTGTTGATATATTCACAGATAGTAGCAATCATGATTTCCATACCATAATGTTGGAAGATGGAACATATATCAAGGCCAAGGTGAAGCTTTAAATCCCATTAAACAGACAAACAAATTGCCTTTCCTATAGGGTTTAGTTATTGTTTCTATATTTTGCCATTATTTGAGTTCGTTTTGTGAGTGATTTAAGAAACATGTGAAAGTTCAGACTTCCTTTGGCTAGGGTGTCGTACGGTATCTATTCCAACAAAATAATTTTTGAGAACCTGGTACCTGGTCTCATCTCCTTGAAATGATGAAACTCCTGCCATGCAAGTAGGGCAGATCACAACGAAAATGGAACCCTGGTTGATGGCTCTTAAAACTCGGTCAAGATTACACTCATACCCCGACGGCCTATTTTTGAGTTAGGCTATGTAGGTTGCTTAAAATTTCTCAGCTCATTTTCATTTTTAAGGTTATAATCTCTTTGAACTGTTCTCCACTCACTATTTCCCAATCGCATGATGTTCTCTTGTAGGGTTCACATGATCTTTGGATATTTTATTTACCCATGGTGTTTTAGATCATCTGCCAAGTATGGCATCAAACTTTCAATTTCATGTTCAATGGCGTTTATTTCCACACAAAAATGCATAGGAAACCTCTGAAAACTTCATTGTTGTTGATGTGGTGTAACTAGGGTAAAGCCCTATGGCCTAAGTTTCAAGCACTTAAGCACTAACCCGTGACCTCTGGGACACAACCCGTAACCTCTCCTACCTAGGAGACAGATGTTGCATCTGGCTTATGACTACTAACCCTTGAGGCTAATGGCATTATCTTTTTTAACTTATGGAGGGTACACTCACAATTCCTAGATCGCATATTGTTTTCTTCTTGACTTCCTCTTATCTTGGCACATTCTGGAAACTTTGCTTATCTATGATTTTTTTATGATGTTTTTGATCATCTGCATGTGTAGGTTATGTCGGCTCATACTTTGTATTTGTCTATCTTCTTCTTGCAACTGTGGAGCTTGGTTGGGCAGTTTTTATTTTATCAATGGCATTCCTGGCAGTTTTTATTTTATTTTATCAACTATTCTAGAGGAGTATCATGATATTGTGAAGAGAACACTGCCAGACACACCTAGTTTGACTCCTCTCAGAGGCCGGTGTCCATGGGCAGTGTTATTTGGGACATTGTCAAAAGGAACAATCACCATCGCTGGAGATGCAATGCATGCAATGACTCCTTATATTGGACAAGGTGGATGTTCAACACTGGAGGATGCAGTTGTTCTTCTCAGATGCTTAGCAGAAGGGCTGAATGGAAAATTGATTACTTCCGCAAACGAAGAAAGAAAGAGGATTGAGCAAGCATTGAAGAAATATGTAGAGGAGAGAAGATGGAGAGTGCTTATGTTGATGACTAAATCTTACATAACAGGATTATCGCAACCAGGCTCAGGAAAATTTGCTAAATTTCTTAGAGATAAAATCATGACAAAGGTGCCTGGTGATGCTCTGAGCCATGCGGAATATGATTGTGGGGGGCTTTTTGATACCATGAAATAAGTTTGAAACTTGAGATTTATGGTTACAGTTCTAACGTACATTGTGTATGCATTTGCAATGGTATATTTCTGCAGCACAAGTATTCAACAAAACATTTATTGGTGTTCACCAAATAATGTATATCTTGAGTAAAACAAGATTGAAGTGGATAGCAGCACATATATTCTTCTATTTTGTCAAAATTGGTGAACTTTCAATCAAATTCTTTGTGAGAAAAATGCAAGCTTCGGTTCTAATTGCCTTCTGAAGCAAAATATGTACTTATTGCCTAATACACTGACACAGAGATGTACTGAAGGATTTCTAAGGGTAAGTTGCCAATTCATCTCAGATTTATATTTTTTCATATCCAGGCCTGTAATGAAGTTTCCTATCCATTTGTTTCTTTTGAAGATTGTGTGACACAGCCAATTGTCATTAGGATGGAAAACTGGATATTAAACTAGATATTGACGGCACAATTGAGAATACTTTGGGAATGATACTAATTCTTAACGACTACATGCATTCCCCAAATGAGTTCCATATACTTTGGTCAAAAAAGCACTTTCAAGTAGAAGAATGCTTCTTTCCTAATGACTACATGCATTCCCCCATTGAGTTCCATATAATTTGGTCAAAAAAGCACTTTCAAGTAGAAGAATGCTTCTTTCCTTTGAAGTGAAAATAATCAACATGTTTACGAAGTTATTAAAACTTAAATAAGAGTAGAATATGGAAGCATTTTAAAGGGAATGGATGACAAAAAAAAAGAATTTTCCATAAGTACGTTTACTGCATCTCAAAATGGGATATTTGAAAATGTCCTTTAGAGAACACATTCCAAGTGAATGGCAATCGACTCTGTGAAAAAAAAATTGAAATTGAAATATGATGATTGTATTTCTATAACACTGTTTCAGTTTTTAATTCGTGTTTCTTTGCATTTAATTTAGTTTTTAATTTGTGTTTCTTTGCATTTAATTTAAATTTTAGTCTCATGATTTAAAGTGATACTGAGTAGCCATTTACTTGGAAAGCTCTATATAAAGTGTGGATGTTAATATTTTCAGTTAGAATTGAATGAATAATATATGATTCTCTATTCAAGTCTAAGATATCAATAAATTTAGAAAAATATCACTTTTTTTGTTGGAGTATATAATTCCTACCTGTTTTATGTATGCGTGTGATTATATTTATTTTGTTGTTCAATTACTGGTCATTATCATAAGTAGAGTTATAGTCTCTAGGAAAAGGAGTCGTTTCTATTATTTAGGAGGTCGTTGGAGCCTAGTTGGTTTAAGAGATTCTCTTCAATTAGTTAGTTTTCTATATATTGGTGTGTGGTTGAGATATTCACTTAACCAATAGATTGTGGGACACAACCCGTAACCTCTCCTACCTGGGAGACAGATGTTGCATCTGGCTTATCACTACTAACCCTTGAGGCTAATGGCATTATCTTTTTTAACTTATGGAGGGTACACTCACAATTCCTAGATCGCATATTGTTTTCTTCTTGACTTCCTCTTATCTTGGCATATTCTAGAAACTTTGCTTATCTATGATTTTTTTATGATGTTTTTGATCATCGGCATGTGTAGGTTATGTCAGCTCATACTTTGTATTTGTCTATCTTCTTCTTGCAACTGTGGAGCTTGGTTGGGCAGTTTTTATTTTATCAATGGCATTCCTGGCATTCCTATATCTTGCCAATTTTCTACTGGTTTATGCAGGTCACTTTCATTGGTTTTATTGTACTATAAAGGTTATTTTTGGTAACTTGTCCCTATCCTCTCCTTTTTATGGATGTCAGTGGTCATTGTCTCCATTCCTTGATTTTTATGAATGCTATTACTCGTAACTTGTCTCTGTTCATTTTTCTTACTGTTATTTGGGAGGAGAAAGTATCATTGGATTACCATTTGCGTGAAGTAAGATTAAGCCATTCTCTAGTAAAAGGATTTGTTATGGTATTGTAACTTTGTTCTTTGACCTTAGAAAGTATGAAGAAACCTTCCCTTTTTTTATTGTTTTCAATCTTCTTCCAAATATATTTGATGGTGACGTGTTCAGTACAATTTTATTTTTCTTATTATTTAATTTAACTACCAACAGGTTTTGGTAGGATGTGATGGGGTGAACTCAATTGTTTCTAAGTGGTTGGGCTATCAGCCCACCAAATTCCTGGGAAGGTCTACAAGTCGCAGATTGTCTACCTTTTGTTTTCAATCTTCTTCCAAATATATTTGATGGTGACGTGTTCAGTACAATTTTATTTTTCTTATTCTTTAATTTAACTACCAACAGGTTTTGATAGGATGTGATGGGGTGAACTCAATTGTTTCTAAGTGGTTGGGCTATCAGTCTGCCAAATTCCTGGGAAGGACTACAAGTCGCGGATTGTCTACCTACCCTGAAGGGCATGACTTCATTCCAAATTTATATATCAATCTACAACATGGTATGAGAGCTGGGTACATTCCAATCAATGACACAGATGTTTTCTGGTTCTTAAATAGAAAATCACGTCTCCAAGGTATTCTGATATGCTATTCCATTTAGCCCTCCAGTAACATCCAAATTTGAATCAAAATTTTCATTCACTAACAATATGTTACTCAACAGACTCAGAAATTGCACAAGAACCCAAGCTTATCATACAAGAAGCATTGGATTTGCTTAGAGATTTTCCAGAGGAGTATCATGATATTGATAAGAGAACACTGCCAGACACACCTAGTTTGACTCCTCTCAGAGGCCGATGTCCATGGGCAGTGTTATTTGGGACATTGTCAAAAGGAACAGTCACCATCGCTGGAGATGCAATGCATGCAATGACTCCTTATATTGGACAAGGTGGATGTTCAACACTGGAGGATGCAGTTGTTCTTCTCAGATGCTTAGTAGAAGGGCTGAATGGAAAATCGATTACTTCCACAAACAAAGAAAGAAAGAGGATTGAGCAAGCATTGAAGAAATATGTAGAGGAGAGAAGATGGAGAGTGTTTATGTTGATGACTAAATCTTACATAACACGATTATCGCAACCAGGCTCAGGAAAATTTGCTAAATTTCTTAGAGAGAAAATCATGACAAAGGTGCCTGGTGATGCTCTGAGCCATGCGAAATATGATTGTGGGGGGCTTTTTGATACCATGAAATAAGTTTGAAACTTGAGATTTATGGTTACAGTTCTAACGTACATTGTGTATGCATTTGCAACGGTATATTTCTGCAGCACAAGTATTCAACAAAAAATTTATTGGTGTTCACCAAATAATGTATATCTTGAGTAAAACAAGATTGAAGTGGATAGCAGCACATATATTCTTCTATTTTGTCAAAATTGGTGAACTTTCAATCAAATTCTCTGTGAGAAAAATGCAAGCTTCGGTTCTAATTTCCTTCTGAAGCAAAATCTGTACTTATTGCCTAATACACTGACACAGAGATGTACTGAAGGATTTCTAAGGGTAAGTTGCCAATTCATCTTAGATTTATATTTTTTCATATCCAGGCTTGTAATGAAGTTTCCTGTCCATTTGTTTCTTTTGAAGATTGTGTGACACAGACAATTGTCAATAGGATGGAAAAATGGATATTAAATTGGATATTGATGGCACAGTTGAGGTTATTTCTGGTAACTTGTCCCTATCCTCTCCTTTTTATGGATGTTAGTGGTCATTGTCTCCATTCCTTGATTTTTATGAATGTTATTACTAGTAACTTGTCTCTGTTCATTTTTCTTACTGTTATTTGGGAGGAGAAAGTATCATTCGATTACAATTTGCCTGAAGTAAGATTAAGCCATTCTCTAGTAAAAGGATTTGTTATGGTATTGTAACTTTGTTCTTTGACCGTAGAAAGTATGAAGAAACCTTCCCTTTTTTTTATTGTTTTCAATCTTCTTCCAAATATATTTGATGGTGACGTGTTCAGTACAATTTTATTTTTCTTATTCTTTAATTTAACTACCAATAGGTTTTGGTAGGATGTGATGGGGTGAACTCAATTGTTTCTAAGTGGTTGGGCTATTAGCCCACCAAATTCCTGGGAAGGTCTACAAGTCGTGGATTGTCTACCTTTTGTTTTCAATCTTCTTCCAAATATATTTGATGGTGACGTGTTCAGTACAATTTTATTTTGCTTATTCTTTAATTTAACTACCAACAGGTTTTGATAGGATGTGATGGGGTGAACTCAATTGTTTCTAAGTGGTTGGGCTATCAGCCCGCCAAATTCCTGGGAAGGCCTACAAGTCGCGGATTGTCTACCTACCCTGAAGGGCATGACTTCATTCCAAAATTATATATCAATCTACAACATGGTATGAGAGCTGGGCACATTCCAATCAATGACACAGATGTTTTCTGGTTCTTAAATATAAAATCACGTCTCCAAGGTATTCTGATATGCTATTCCATTCATCCCTCCAGTAACATCCAAATTTGAATCAAAATTTTCATTCACTAACAATATGTTGCTCAACAGACTCAGAAATTGCACAAGAACCCAAGCTTATCATACAAGAAGCATTGGATTTGCTTAGAGATTTTCCAGAGGAGTATCATGATATTGTGAAGAGAACACTGCCAGACACACCTAGTTTGACTCCTCTCAGAGGCCGGTGTCCATGGGCAGTGTTATTTGGGACATTGTCAAAAGGAACAGTCACCATCGCTGGAGATGCAATGCATGCAATGACTCCTTATATTGGACAAGGTGGATGTTCAACACTGGAGGATGCAGTTGTTCTTGTCAGATGCTTAGCAGAAGGGCTGAATGGAAAATTGATTACTTCCGCAAACGAAGAAAGAAAGAGGATTGAGCAAGCATTGAAGAAATATGTAGAGGAGAGAAGATGGAGAGTGTTTATGTTGATGACTAAATCTTACATAACAGGATTATCGCAACCAGGATCAGGAAAATTTGCTAAATTTCTTAGAGAGAAAATCATGACAAAGGTGCCTGGTGATGCTCTGAGCCATGCGGAATATGATTGTGGGGGGCTTTTTGATACCATGAAATAAGTTTGAAACTTGAGAGTTATGGTTACAGTTCTAACGTACATTGTGTATGCATTTGCAATGGTATATTTCTGCAGCACAAGTATTCAACAAAAAATTTATTGGTGTTCACCAAATAATGTATATCTTGAGTAAAACAAGATTGAAGTGGATAGCAACACATATATTCTTCTATTTTGTCAAAATTGCTGAACTTTCAATCAAATTCTCTGTGAGAAAAATGCAAGCTTCAGTTCTAATTGCCTTCTGAAGCAAAATCTGTACTTAGTGCCTAATACACTCACACAGAGATGTAGTGAAGGATTTCTAAGGGTAAGTTGCCAATTCATCTCAGATTTATATTTTTTCATATCCAGGCCTGTAATGAAGTTTCCTATCCATTTGTTTCTTTTGAAGATTGTGTGACACAGAAAATTGTCATTAAGATGGAAAACTGGATATTAAACTGGATATTGATGGCACAGTTGAGAATACTTTGGGAATGATACTAATTCTTAACGACTACATGCATTCCCCAAATGAGTTCCATATACTTTGGTCCAAAAAGCACTTTCAAGTAGAAGAATGCTTCTTTCCTAACGACTACGTGCATTCCCCCAATGAGTTCCATAAAATTTGGTCAAAAAAGCACTTTCAAGTAGAAGAATGCTTCTTTCCTTTGAAGTGAAAATAATCAACATGTTTACGAAGTTATTAAAACTTAAATAAGAGTAGAATATGGAAGCATTTTAGAGGGAATGGATGAAAAAAAAAAAGAATTTTCTATAAGTACGTTTACTGCATCTCAAAATGGGATATTTGAAAATGTCCTTTAGAAAACACATTCCAAGTGAATGGCAATCGACTCTGTGAAAAAAAAATTGAAATTGAAGTATGATGATTGTATTTCTATAACACTATTTCAGTTTTTAATTTGTGTTTCTTTTCATTTAATTTAGTTTTTTATTTGTGTTTCTTTGCATTTAATTTAAATTGTAGTCTCATGATTTAAAAGTGATATTGAGTAGCCATTTACTTGCAAAGCTCTATATAAAGTGTGGATGTTAATATTTTCAGTTAGAATTGAATGAATAATATATGATTCTCTATTCAAGTCTAAGATACCAATAAATTTAGAAAAATATCACTTTTTTTGTTGGAGTATATAATTCCTACCTGTTTTATGTATGCGTGTGATTATATTTATTTTGTTGTTCAATTACTGGTCATTATCATAAGTAGAGTTATTGTCTCTAGGGAAAGGAGTTGTTTCTATTATTTAGGAGATTGTTGGAGCCTAGTTGGTTTAAGAGATTCTCTTCAATTAGTTAGTTTTCTATATATTGGTGTGTGGTTGAGATATTCACTTAACCAATAGATTGTGTGTCAAAGATAGCTTGTCTATCTTGAGACAAAGCCTTATATATTTATATGTATTATTACATTAAGTTTAATATAGATCTATTTACTCTATACCATCTTAACATGGTATCAGAGCTGATTTGGGCTTAAGTCCTTGTAGAAGGGCCCAAGAACATGGGAAGAGTAGAGTAGGTTGTTAACTGCAACTTGTTTGTAACATGATTTTATGTTCCCAAAGTTTGTTAAGGAAATGCAACATTTACGAGGAGGCAAGTGTGCTTAATAGCTAATTGAAATTAATCATGGCTTCCACCTCAAGGTATTTGATTTGGTATACGCCACGTATGTGGCTCTTGCCAAAGAAAGTCACCACCTCATCCTCACACACAAGCTGAGATTGGGTCAGTTCATCCATGTGTCACGCCCAGAGCTTTCCACCATACGTGGCATTTGACCAGTACCACAATGTTACTCTTTCATCGACATTGGGAACCCCGAGGAAATCCCTGGTTCGATTCCACTCGGCGACATGCTGCAATTGCCGCAAGGCGATGACAGTGTTTTTGTTAGCTCTCCTAGGTCCTCCAATGGTGGCCAAAGGTTCTTCGAAGGTGCAGGAGTGATGACCAAGTCTGGACGTCGGTGTGTGAACTTATTGTGTTTGGCGGCATATTGTTATCTTCTTGCTTTGACCATGTAGGGAAGACCCGTTGAGTTAGGTCTAAATAGATTAGTTTGGTAATCATATAGCGTGTATCCTTTTTTTGAAAAGGGAGGATGTGACATCAACTCGTGGAACCATACTCTTAGATAGGTATGAGGGTGGCAAATGGACTCATATAAGCTTGATGTGAAATCAGAGAAATTGTGTCTTTGATTAGGGGGAATGTGAGCTGGAATAATTGCAGAATGTGAAATGGACTAAGTTGAGAAGAGTTTAACATGTTGATCAACCATGTATTTGAAAATGATTCTTACCGATCTCGTGAATATAGAGGATGGCACCCATGTATCTCGGTGGAATTGACATGTTATTAAAGAATATCATTTTTATATCAGCGTTGATCGTACACATGATACACATTTGTACAACATTGCTTTGATAAGATTTATGGCTCATTGAAAGGTTGTGGACTAAAATTCAATGAACATTGAATATGGTCAGATGGATGCGTAGGTCAATTCAAATTTTGACAATCATTCTTTTGATTGTGTCGTTTTCATATGAAAACCAACATTAAACACTGTTGAAATTTCTTTGAGACTGGTGATTGAAAATGAAAACATGATGGCACAGGGGAATGTATAAAACGAGCACTTCGAAGATATCAAATGGACCACTCGATAAACCGACTTGTCTCAACTCAGCAAGATGTTCAATGATGAATTTCTACACTAAGCCATGAGACGAACCCATCAAGGGAGGTACGTAGATATGTACATATATATTAACTTGTATATATATTTTTAATATATGATAATTTTTATTAAAATTTAAATTTTAAAAATTTAAAAATTATATCTAGTTTAAATAATTGATTGATGATTATCTTTGATATATAAATTATATTTTAAATAACATATTTAAATTCTTGTTTGAATTTACTATAGCTTTTCTTGGCATATTGTAGTCCAAGATGTAGATAAATCAATTATGTATGAAGCTAAAACAGTAAAAGAGACTCGAAAATTGCATTGAATTAAAACAAAAATGTATCGAAATGCATTTGCATTTGATAGAAGAAAAGAATCTTGTTTTTCTCATGTTTGCATAGAGGACACACAATTCAATGATGTTTGTGAAAACAATATGTATGTGAAAGCTTGGCAACATACATAACTTAATACAAAGGGGAAAATGTTGTTTGCAAGCTTCGAAGAGATGGAATCATAGGAGACTATAGTGTCATCTAAAGGTGATCGGGTTCTGATCTTGTTAGAGAAGGTAACATTTCAATTTCTTTGAAAGGATATGTGTGTGTGTGTGTGTTTTATGTTTTTAAAATCATTGTGTATTTAAGTATCTACATAATAGTTCAAATATAAATATAAATAGATAATAAAATCAAGTACATGTTGATAACTAATTTCTTGTTAATTATGAGCTGAATTTACACTTTTCATTGTGCAGGAGATGATTTTGTTGTAGCTGCACCCATTAATAATATAGAAAATGTCAAGTATTATTCGATGCAGTGCAATGAATGAAAGATGAAGTTATTGGAGGATTATGATGATAACAATTTTATATATGAAAGAGAGTCTATTATACTGAAAGGATATTTTTTTCCAAGAAACCCATCAAACTGATTACTTTCAAGACTAACAACTCGATGCCATAATTTGTCAATATAGTCACTTGGAGTGTGCAACATGCATAAACTTGATAGAAGTTCAATCAAGAAAAAAATTGAAATTAAAAAAATGAAGAATGTCAAAATATGACCATGAATGGATCATTGAGGATGGCATTCCATTAGAATTTTTTTAATTGAACTGCCCTACAATATCTTCTCCTTCTATCCATCTTTGATAAAGAGTTCAAGTAGATTGTTAGCCTTTCTTTTTGTGCACTCTTGCGTTCTCCATTCTAGCTAGTACTAGGCATTACAAAATTGTTTTAATTAATAGGGTGGCTTTGTTGTTAAGTTAAAAGGAAATTCAAGGATCCCAAATACTACTACAATGCACAAGAATGTAACAGATCACAATCTTCTTGTTTGTTGTTGATTATACACCTATCTGTTTGCACTGCATTTTTTTTTATGTCATCATTTTGTCTTTTCAAATATTTTTAGTGCTACCTTAGTCACATTATTTACTTTATTAAAATCACATTACCATCAATTTCAAATGTTCTATATCTCTTGTACATTTTGATAGCTCAAAAATATGCATTTTATTGTGTTTGTCCTATACAAGCAATGCATACAAAACCTATTAAAACTAACAATGGATGTTCTACACATAAGATTCAATATTTGGAAATTTCATTTACTTTAAGACAAAAATCAGGCCCAAAAAGAAATTAATGCAACTTTTGAGATTAATGTCACTTCAGTTCATTCAACATTGCAATTTTGAATTCTCAATCTCTAAGCTTTCTCAAATTTCCTGAAAAATACAATAGAATCTTATATTTTAAGTGAAAGAAGGTAATTTCAAGATTATATGTTTTATAATGCAATTTTATAGTATGTTTTCTTTGAACAAATTTCTATTAAACGTTAAGTATCAACGCACATCTACAGTAGCTCCTTTATACAAGATGATGATCTATTCATGAATGCAAATTTTTTAAAGTTATATGATTGTTTTAGACATCTACACCATTATAAGATTCATAAATGAAAAATGTACCATGTTTTGTAATTTGCAATTTTACTATTCATTAAATGTCAACTTCACAAAACCTAAGAATCAACCCAAATCCTTATTATCTTCTACTAACATTATAAGAATAATCATGAAACATGTACCAACTAAATGCAAATTTACTTTCATTGCTTCATATTCATGAACTTAAATATAAAACCTTTAAGCATTAAACCATGCATCATACAAAATGTAACATGTTTTAAATAATGTTTATTGTTTATTAAACTCACAAACTATAAATTGAAACCTTACATCAAAGAAA
>APFE030080968.1:10877-65414 GCA_000404065.3 Pinus taeda | reverse complement strand
AAAGAAAGAGGATTGAGCAAGCATTGAAGAAATATGTAGAGGAGAGAAGATGGAGAGTGTTTATGTTGATGACCAAATCTTACATAACAGGATTATCACAACCAGGATCAGGAAAATTTCCTAAATTTCTTAGAGAGAAAATCATGACAAAGGTGCCTAGTGATGCTCTGAGCCATGCGGAATATGATTGTGGGGGGATTTTTGATACCATGAAATAAGTTTGAAAATTGAGAGTTATGGTTACGGTTCTAATGTACATTGTGTATGCATTTACAATGGTATATTTCTGCAGCACAAGTATTCAACAAAACATTTATTGGTGTTCACCAAATAATGTATATCTTGAGTAAAACAAGATTGAAGTGGATAGCAGCACATATATTCTTCTATTTTGTCAAAATTGGTGAACTTTCAATCAAATTCTCTGTGAGAAAAATGCAAGCTTCAGTTCTAATTGCTTTCTGAAGAAAAATCTGTACTTATTGCCTAATACACTGACACAGAGATGTACGGAAGTAATTGTAAGCGTAAGTTGCCAATTCATCTTAGATTTATATTTTTTTATATCCAGACCTGTAATGAAGTTTCCTGTCCATTTCTTTCTTTTGAAGATTGTGTGACACAACCGATTGTCATTGGGATGGAAAACTGGATATTACACTGGATATTGATGGCACAATTGAGAATAATTTGGGAATGATACTAATTCTTAATGACTACATGTATTCCCCAAATGAGTTCCATATACTTTGGTCAAAAAAGCACTTTCAAGTAGAAGAATTCTTCTTTCCTAACGACTACATGCATTCCCCCAATGAGTTCCATATACTTTGGTCAAAAAAGCACTTTGAAGTAGAAGAATGCTTCTTTCCTTTGAAGTGAAAATAATCAACATGTTTACGAAATTATTAAAACTTAAATAAGAGTAGAATATGGAAGCATTTTAAAGGGAATGGATGAAAAAAAAGGAGAATTTTTCATAAGTACGTTTACTGCATCTCAAAAAGGAATATTTGAAAATGTCCTTTAGAAAACACATTCCAAGTGAATGGCAAACTTCGTGAAAAAAGAAATGAAATTGAAGTATGAAGATTGTATTTCTATAACACTGTTTCAATTTTTAATTTGTGTTTCTTTGCATTTAATTTAAATTGTAGTCTCATGATTTAAAAGTGATACTGAGTAGCCATTTACTTGGAAAGCTCTATATAAAGTGTGGATGTTAATATTTTCAGTTAGAATTGAATGAATAATATATGATTCTCTATTCAAGTCTAAGATATCAATAAATTTAGAAAAATATCACTTTTTTTGTTGGAGTATATAATTCCTACCTGTTTTATGTATGTGTGTGATTATATTTATTTTGTTGTTCAATTATTGGTCATTATCATAAGTAGAGTTATAGTCTCTAGGAAAAGGAGTCATTTCTATTTTTTAGGAGGTTGTTGGAGCCTAGTTGGTTTAAGAGATTCTCTTCAATTAGTTAGTTTTCTATATATTGGTGTGTGGTTGAGATATTCACTTAACCAATAGATTGTGTGTCAAAGATAGCTTGTCTATCTTGAGACAAAGCCTTATATATTTATATGTATTATTACATTAAGTTTAATATAGATCTATTTACTCTATACCATCTTAACATGGTATCAGAGCTGATTTGGGCTTAAGTCCTTGTAGAAGGGCCCAAGAACATGGGAAGAGTAGAGTAGGTTGTTAACTGCAACTTGTTTGTAACATGATTTTATGTTCCCAAAGTTTGTTAAGGAATGCAACATTTACGAGGAGGCAAGTGTGCTTAATAGCTAACTGAAATTAATCATGGCTTCCACCTCAAGGTATTTGATTTGGTATACGCCACGTATGTGGCTCTTGCCAAAGAAAGTCACCACCTCATCCTCACATACAAGCTGAGATTGGGTTAGTTCATCCATGTGTCATGCCCGGAGCTTTCCACCATACGTGGCATTTGACCAGTACCACAATGTTACTCTTTCATCGACATTGGGAACCCCAAGGAAATCCCTGGTTCGATTCCACTCGGCGACATGCTGCAATTGCCGCAAGGTGATGACCATGTTTTTGTTAGCTCTCCTAGGTCCTCCAATGGTGGCCAAAGGTTCTTCGAAGGTGCAGGAGTGATGACCAAGTCTGGACGTCGGTGTGTGAACTTATTGTGTTTGGCAGCATATTGCTATTTTCTTGCTTTGACCATGTAGGGAAGACCTGTTGAGTTAGGTCTAAATAGATTAGTTTGGTAATCATATAGCGTGTATCCTTTTTTTGAAAAGGGAGGATGTGACATCAACTCGTGGAACCATACTCTTAGATAGGTATGAGGGTGGCAAATGGACTCATATAAGCTTGATGTGAAATCAGAGAAATTGTGTCTTTGATTAGGGGGAATGTGAGCTGGAATAATTGCAGAATGTGAAATGGACTAAGTTGAGAAGAGTTTAACATGTTGATCAACCATGTATTTGAAAATGATTCTTACCGATCTCGTGAATATAGAGGATGGCACCCATGTATCTCGGTGGAATTGACATGTTATTAAAGAATATTATTTTTATATCAGCGTTGATCGTATACATGATACACATTTTTACAACATTGCTTTGATAAGATTTATGGCTCATTGAAAGGTTGTGGACTAAAATTCAATGAACATTGAATATGGTCAGATGGATGCATAGGTCAATTCAAATTTTGACAATCATTCTTTTGATTGTGTCGTTTTCATATGAAAACCAACATTAAACATTGTTGAAATTTCTTTGAGACTGGTTATTGAAAATGAGAACATGATTGCACCGGGGCATGTATAAAACGAGCACTTAGAAGATATCAAATGGACCACTGGACAAACCGACTTGTCTCAACTTAGCAAGATGTTCAATGATGAATTTCTACACTAAGCCATGAGACTAACCCATCAAGGGAGGTACGTAGATATGTACATATATATTAACTTGTATATATTTTTTTAATATATGATCATTTTTATTAAAATATAAATTTTAAAAATTTAAAAATTATATCTAGTTTAAATAATTGATTGATGATTATCTTTGATATATAAATTATATTTAAATAACATATTTAAATTCTTGTTTGAATTTACTATAGCTTTTCTTGGCATATTGTAGTCCAAGATGTAGATAAATCAATTACGTATGAAGCTGAAACAGTAAAAGAGACTTGAAAATTGCATTGAATTAAAACAGAAATGTATCGAAATGCATTGGCATTTGATAGAAGAAAAGAATCTTCTTTTTCTCATGTTTTCATAGAGGACACACAATTCAATGATGTTTGTGAAAACAATATGTATGTGAAAGCTTGGCAACATACATAACTTAATACAAAGGGGAAAATGTTGTTTGCAAGCTTCGAAGAGATGGAATCATAGGAGACTATAGTGTCATCTAAAGGTGATCGGGTTTTTGATCTTGTTAGAGAAGGTAACATTTCAATTGCTTTGAAATGATATGTGTGTGTGTGTGTGTGTGTTTTATGTTTTTAAAATCATTGTGTATTTAAGTATCTACATAATAGTTCAAATATAAATATAAATAGATAATAAAATCAAGTACATGTTGATAACTAATTTCTTGTTAATTATGAGATGAATTTACACTTTTCACTGTGCAGGAGATGATTTTGTTGTAGCTTCACCCATTAATAATATAGAAAATGTCAAGTATTATTCGATGCAGTGCAGTGAATAAAAGATGAAGTTATTGGAGGATTATGATGATAACAATTTTATATATGAAAGAGAGTCTATTATACTGAAAGGATATTTTTTTCCAAGAAACCCATCAAACTGATTACTTTCAAGACTAACAACTATATGCCATAATTTGTCAATATAGTCACTTGGAGTGTGCAACACACATAAACTTGATAGAAGTTCAATCAAGAAAAAAATTGAAATTTAAAAAATGAAGAATGTCAAAATATGACCATGAATGGATCATTGAGGATGGCATTCCATTAGAATTTTTTTAGTTGAACTGCCAAACAATATCTTCTCCTTCTATTCATATTTGATAAAGAGTTCAAGTAGATTGTTAGCCTTTCTTTTTGTGCACTCTTGCATTCTCCATTCTAGCTAGTACTAGGCATTACAAAATTGTTTTAATTAATAGGGTGTCTTTGTTGTTAAGTTAAAAGGAAATTCAAGGATCCCAAATACTACTACAATGCACAAGAATGTAACAGATCACAATCTTCTTGTTTGTTGTTGACTATACACCTATCTGTTTGCACTGCATTTTTTTCTTTATGTCATCATTTTGTTTTTTTCAAATATTTTTAGTGCTACCTTAGTCACATTATTTACTTTATTAAAATCACATTACCATCAATTTCAAATGTTCTATATCTCTTGTACATTTTGTTAGCTCAAAAATATGCATTTTATTGTGTTTGTCCTATACATGCAATGCATACAAAACCTATCCCCGGATGCAGGTGTCTATGGTAAGGAAAAGGCGGAGCCACATGGCGAGCAGGGGCTGCCACGTGAAGCCATAGGCATCTTTAATGCCTCAAGCCACCAAAGCGCTAAAGCGGGAGAGGCTTCTGGGCATCCTTAATGGAGCCGCTTGAGGCGTGGGAAAACCTGCGCAGTGCATTTACTGAAGGTCCCTTCAATGCAGAGGTTGACGAGTTTAAATCTGCAGGCTTGCTGGAGATGGATGCATTACGATGGAAGGAAAGCTCTGGGCATGTTGAGAACTTACGACGAGAGCTGGTGGTTGAGTGCTGGAAGGAGGCCCGCCTCATTTCCTCGCCTCTTAGCCTATGTCTTTGTTCCCTTGAGCTCGGCTCCATCCAAATTCGGGAGCAACAAACTCTTTGTCATCTCATCGATGGTAAACAGAGAGAAGGTCTGGTGGGTTTCATGGTGCGGGAGAGAATGCCTTGCAGGAGAAGCTCGGGGCGTGGAGAATCCTCCCGTCCCCCTGCAGCGGACACTCATCACCACTGTTACTGCTGCTACTGTCATCGAAGGAGGGGAGCCACCCCAATTCCGCCATGCCAAGCTGTGGAGGTGGGCAACTCTATTGATGAGGAGCCCAGGTTACCAGCCTTCGGCTCAGTTATCTTCTCACTGGGCAGCTCCAGGGAAAATACAAGCATTAACGCACATATCTCTGTGCTTTTTACTAAAATTCCAGAGGGGAATGAAGAGGGGTCGTCCCTGGTGCTTGGGGAGGAAGGCACAACGCACGGCAAAGAGAAGCTCACATCAGATGAACCATCAAATGCAGAAGAAAGCTCAAGGAAGGGTAAGGGTAAGTGTCCAATGGGACAGACGTCTTCTGTGGAAGGCACTTCAGGAGCAGCGTGCCCTCTGCCACCCTCTCAATTTCGTGAATCAGAACCACCTACCCCGAAGCACAATCCCATCGATATATGGGAAGGAATTCCAGAAGATCAGGGTGGGTGCACAATTGAGGAAGAGAAGCCTGAGGATTAACTCTCGCAGGCGTTACTGTGCCCTTGCCTCCTACTCTCAGTTCGGGTTCTCTCAAGTCGGGTTCCTGTCCACTTCAATTTTCTGTTTTGTTTCGTGTCTGTTTTCATCAGTTTGCTTAGTCCTGTACACGGCTATAGAAGTTCTAGTCGGCGCGAAGTCGTCTGTTTTGTACCTGGGTCAAGGCATGGCCTGTCTTTTGTATGTTCATGGTTCTGTCGTCAAGTTTTAAAGCAGCTTTGCATTACAAGTTTGTTTTGGAAAAGCCCCTGCGTGGGCTGTCATGGCACTCCTCTAGAATCTCTCAGTGTCTTGCTTTTCGGTCTTTTGCTAATGTCGCCCTGCGAGGCACCAGTATGTGTCGGTTACTGCTACCCATGGCGCCACAGATGGCCCTGGGCAGCCAGCTTCTTTGGATGTAATATTTCACTGTACATTTTAATATAATAGTAGTTAGTATTGCCCAGAAAAAAAATAAAAAATAAAAATAAAAATAAAAAATAAAAAATTGCATACAAAACCTATTAAAACTAACAATGGATGTTCTACACATAAGATTTAATATTTGGAAATTTCGTTTACTTTAAGACAAAAATTAGGCCCAGAAAGAAATTAATGCAACTTTTGAGATTAATGTCACTTCAGTTCATTCAACATTGCAATTTTGAATTCTCAATCTCTAAGCTTTCTCAAATTTCCTGAAAAATAAAATAGAATCTTATATTTTAAGTGAAAGAAAGTAATTTCAAGATTATATGTTTTATAATGCAATTTTATAGTATGTTTTCTTTGAACAAATTTCTATTAAACGTTAAGTATCAACCCACATCCATAGTAGCTCTTTTATACAAGATGATGATCTATTCATGAATGCAAAATTTTTAAAGTCATATGATTGTTTTAGACATCTACACCATTATAAGATTCATAAATGCAAAATGTACCATGTTTTGTAATTTGCAATTTTACTATTCATTAAATGTCAACTTCACAAAACCTAAGAATCAACCCAAATCCTTATTATCTTCTACTAACATTATAAGAATCATCATGAAACATGTACCAACTAAATGCAAATTTACTTTCATTGCTTCATATTCATGAACTTAAATATAAAACCTTTAAGCATCAAACCATGCATCATACAAAATGTAACATGTTTTAAATAATGTTTATTGGATATTATACTCACAAACTATAAATTGAAACCTTACATCAAAGAAAGCTTTGGAAGTTAACTAGAACAACCAAGCAAAGATTGATCCATGAGAACTTTGGTAGGTAAGAATAACATCCAAAATGTGAGATTTATATGTGGTACTACATTTGTTCACAATTTTGATGCATTCTTCTTATCCACATTTTAACTTGATGCATTTTACTTGTCATTTAACTTGAAACATAAAACACTTGAAAAGTTGGTATAGGGAAACTGTAACTATTACAAAGGGTATCAAAAGTTGGGTTCTAAAACTCTACATATTTGAGCCATACAAAGTATCAAATAAATGTAAATTTACTTTCATTGCTTTATATTCATGAACTTAAATGTAAAACCTTTAAGCATCAAACCATGCATTATGCAAATGTAGCATGTTTTATAATCCAATTTTAGAGTATGTTTGCTTTGAACAACTTTATATTAAAAAATAAGTATCAACATACATCCATAGTAGCTCTTCTATACAATATGATAATCTATTCATGAATGCGAAATGTAACATGTTTTGTAATTTGCAATTTTATTATTCATTAAACAACTTGATGATGGGACTAGCCCGCAATTCCATGATATAATGTTTAACAATAATACAATAGTACACTTGTAGGGTAAGGATCAACTTGAAGGGAAGCTGTCAAAATCGGAAAAGTTATCAAATCTGAGAAGTAAATAGAGAAAGATTTCTTATAAGTAAGGATCTACAAAGAGAATTGTCACTATACCATACTAAAAAATAATGAACTCAAACTAGCTATGACACATGGATTTACAACTATGAGACCTAACAGATAGGAAATGGGTGGCTGAAATTATTTTATGCAACACTCCCCTTTAATTACAAAAAACAAAAATTTAAACTAACATATTTTCTGGTCTGAGTCTAAACTATGCTTACAATTTTTTTTTTTTTTGACATCAGTTGGATTTCCTTTTATTTTCTTCATTGCTTTAGATTTGTCTCAACTTTCTCAGAGAAAAATGGCATTGCCATAGTAATATAAATCATAGCAGAGATCTTCTTCATATATATATAACGAGTATGTACTATATAGATTTATTTATCTCAATGATAACTTCAGATTCTTGAGTTATGACAAAGAGTAAAATATTTAAAATAGAGCATGGACTATAGAAATTTATTTGAATGATAACTTGAGATTCTTATACGATTTCAATGTATGTAAATGAAAAATTAATAGATCAATTTAATCTTAATTTTGACGGATTTGATTACCTATTCTTCCCCACTCTATGCTATTCTTCCCCACTCTATGCCTTAGGGCTTTTCCTTTGCAACATAAGATGCAAATGCTAGTTAATAACTGCTATTAGTGAATACTAATTAATAGCTGCTATTAGTAAATGCAGAACACCCTTATTAAAAAAATCATTAACAAAACTAAATTTCATACCAACTATGTACTAATTTCTCAACTTTGTTAATAAAATAAGTTAAAAGTATCGTAAAAATACGGCCTAGCTGACCATGGAAACGAAAATTAAGATGTCGAGACGAGAGTCACAGGTATAGTTGGTCTGCTTCTCATAGATTTTCCTGTGAACCTCCCTAGAAACATCCCATGAAAATGTGGGTCGGTTCTGTTTCTCACTTTCTTCGAATCTGTTTCTCTCGTCTCCATCACTATTCTATTTTTCCAGCAGTATGAGACCAAGTAGATGCGTGGAACATCATAGGGACGACGACCAAACTACGCGGATTTCTGAGATAGTACAGAGAAGAAAAGGATATTTCATAGTTATAAAAGTTATTGTAAATTTAATGTGTTTTTTTTGGTATTCAGAGGAATCCCTAACTGAGCTGGTTTCAATGGTTTTTATGTCAGGGAGTGGTTTTTATGTCAGCAAATACAGTTGGCACATGTGAAAATGTTAATTTAACTTGGAATCTCTTGCATATAGCATTTCATTTTCATGGCATATATTACTTCATTTTCATGGCTATTGCGAATTAAACTACACCAAATACTTATTATAGATACTTATAATTATCTATAATTATTTATTATTTATGATACATAAATATAATTATAAATAATTATTATAATCATAGTGGTATTGTGCATAACGGTTCTTTGACTTGAATCTCGAATCATTCACTGTGAACTATGTTCAACATTTTCTTTTTCAGTTTGCTTCCTTTCCCACTATAGTAACCAGCTTAATGCATGTTTCTCCATATTGTACATTCTCCAATACAGTTGGTTTCACGTGGTTCTCCATACTTCACAATCTCCAATGGAGCCACTTACTATCCCCAAGTAGTGCTCTCGCATATATTGGGTTCTACAGTGATCTCTTGATAGCTCATCAAATCCTATTGCAGCTTTGTATGAAACAGAAAGGCATCTGACATACCCAGAACCCAACATGTCCAGAAGAGCTATTTCACTGTTTATTCTTATAACCCTTCTTCAACTTCTGTGTTACATTGGATTCTGTCATGGAAGGCTGCGTGATTCAGATCTTGCAGCGCTGAAAGAAATCAGGAATGGGTTTATGATTTGCCTGGTTCTGTATTCTTCCAGTCGTGGGACTTCGAGTCCAGTGATCCATGCAATTCATTCAGTGGAGTAATGTGCGGGCAGATAGATGGGTTTTTTCGAGTTGAAACCCTAAATCTCGGCAGCTGGCTAGCCAGTTCTCCTGGACTGAAGGGTGAGCTGAGTCCATCATTGGGTAATCTAACAGCCCTTCGTCAATTGATTGTTTTTCCTGGAAGAGTAACAGGACAGATTCCAGACACCCTGGGAAATCTTCATAAGCTTGAGTTTCTAGGTGTCAGTAAGAACTGTTTATCAGGTCCAATTCCTTGGAGTTTCAAAAAATTACAGGCTTCGTACGCTTGATTTGAGCTACAATCAGCTTCAAGGCTCCATTCCAGCAGGTTTGACCAATAACCCCAATCTCAAGATCTTGGTATTGGGTCATAACAATATCATGGGCAAAATTCCTAGCGTTGAATGTCAGCTTCCGCACATGGATCTCAGTCACAATATGCTATCAGGTGACTTACCATTGCTTCCTTCTTCTTTACAATATCTTTCTTTGACACAAAATGTTCTGTCTGGATCTCTGGAGAATTTAGCTTCTCTGAATAGATTGAAGCACTTAGATCTAAGCCTGAACCAGTTTATTGGCAGTATACCGGCATCACTATTTGGGCTTCACCAGCTGTCAAATGTTTTCCTGCAACTTAACAGATTATCTGGTAACCTCAGAATACAAGCTGGATCAGTAATTAGTATTGACACTATAGATCTGAGTCACAATAATATATCAGGGGAACTATCTCCTAGTCTGGCAAATGCTAGGAATATATATTTAAATCACAACAATTTGACATGGATGGTACCTTTGGAATACGTGAGAAAGATTTATGCAGGCAGGATTCGAACATTTTATATACAGCATAATTATTTTTCAGCCTTTCCTCTGGCAGCTGGTTCTCCACTTCCCATTTCTGGGTCTCTGTGCATTCGATACAATTGTATGGATCCACCCGTTAAGTCACCATGTCCATTGAGCTCAGGAGGCAGAGAAAAGAGGCCCACGTATGAATGCAAGAATTTTTAAAGGGAATCATTTTGTAGGAAAAAAGAGAAATCTTCCTTCTCTGCTATAAATATTTACGTAGATTTGTAGATTTCAAAGTGTGATTGAAGGTCAATGATCCAAGTTTCTACCAATGTTTTTGAAAACTTTGTATAAAATTGAATTGATCCGAATCTTATAAAAACCCTTCAGAAACCCAAAATCCATAAAGTTTGAAGCTTCAACTTAAGTTCTTTAGTTAAAAAATTTGAGCAACCAGAAGAGATTCCTCTTCTAAGCTACCATCCAGAGCTGTTGTGTGTTTTGCATTATCAATATATGTTAGGGTGAGAATATTATCTCGGGTGGTGTACTAAGTATGCATTTGTAGAAATTATTACTTATTCATAGCATGTTATATGAGTTGGAACTATGTAAATAAATAATTTTTTTTTTTTTTGGTAGATGTAGCTCTGGATATGTTTTGGGAGATAATTCTTTCGAGTGGTTATATTTGTTTGATGAATTCTTAAGAAAAACGATTCTATTTTATGTATTTATATTTTATGTATTTACATGTTTATCATTTAGTTGGAACTAATTATATTTTTGTTTTCTTTCCATCCATATATATGTAATTGTATTTTGATTATTTAAATAATATTTAATTTAGCAATAAAGATAAATTAAAAAAAATATTTTAGTTTAATCTAATTCCTTATTAAAATTAGTTATTTTTTTAAACGATCTTAAATATTATTTAAAACATATTTTGATTTTTCAAAAGTTAGTAAATTCATTCATAAAAAAACAAATTTTTATTTATTTTTTCCTTAAAACAAATTTTGCTACTCACGCACATTGTTTTTATTTTTTTTCTCATGGAAGTCCCACATGGAGGGTATATTAAGTAAAGGATTGTGTGGAATAACCTTGGAACAAGAAAATACCCTCATCAATGTCGATAAGATAGCCAAATGGGATAATAGTAATGGAAAAACACATTGATTAATTATAATTTCTATTTCTCCTTGTTTGCAATTTTATATTCAGGGAATTGATGCTCCTAATCAATTGTGGAAAAGTTGAAAAAAATATTTGGTGAACCTAATATTATTACATCTCATTAGCTTAATAATCAAATCATGAGTTTAAGTTCTAATGATTTCTCCTACATTGAATATTACTTATCTAATTTTAAAACACTTAGACATTTGCTTAAATACTATTAGGTTGATCTAGACAAGGAACGTTGAATATATATTATACTTTCAAAGCTTGGTTCTACATATTCTACTTTTTTATCTACATTTTATGTCATTGGAGAATCTTTGGGGTTTTCCTATAAGAAAAACCTTCTCTTGAATCTTTTTGTGACTCTATGATCAGAGAGTAAAACAAGATCTTGCATATTGGAGTGATTAACACTGTAGATACATCTAAAAAGGCCATAGTGGCCCAACGGAAAGATAAAACCAATCATCAAAAGAATAAACAACCTCGCAACAAGATGCAAAATAAGGTTCCTAAACCCTCTGAATCATCCTCTGCACTTTGTGGTGACAAAGGACCAAAATCAAAGAGTATAAAGATTGTCAAACATTGCAACTATTGTGGGAGATATGGTCATTTAGAGTCCAAATGTTTTAAAAAGATGGAGGCCTTGGAAGCACTAATGAAGAAGCATAACATCAACCTTGATTCTTCTTCTAACACTTCTTCTCATGGACATGCACTTTTTGCTTTTGGTTTTTCCTTCAATGCAACCACTACTTCTTTTGATGAATGGGTTACTTATTCTGGAGCATCTTATCATATGACTAGGGATAGAGCCAATTTTTCTGCTCTTAATGATTGTAACACCAGATAAATATTTTTTGGTGATGATAGATCTCTCAGTGTTGTAGATTCTTGAATAGCTCAAGTAGATAATGGTCATTTTAATGATGCATTATGTGTTCCAAGTACTTCCTACAACCTATCAACATATTAGATCACTCATTCATGTGAAGGTAAAACAATAGATTTTTTCCTCATCAATTTGTAATTAAGTATTTAAAAGTTCCTAAATATGTCCTTGCCACTAAAATAGTTGATGATATTACATGGTTGTACAAGTTTGACAAATTTGGGTCATCATCTTTTGTCTTAGTTTTTATTGGTCATAGTGATAACTTGGGAAAACTTTGACATGAGTGATTTGGTCATCTAAACTATCACTCACTACAACATGCAATCAAAATATAGTTATTACCCTTCCCCTAATTTCTTGTAGAGATGGTGTTTGTATCGATTGTGTTCTCAACAAACATCATTTGAACAATTTTAACAAACTTGCCTCTTGGCATGCTTGAACCCCTTTGTAGCTAGTTCAAATTGATTTATGTAGTCCACTTTCTTCTCATTCCTTCTTTAGGTTCAAGTATTTATTAACATTCATTTTTTACTTCTCTAGACACACTTGGATTTATTTCTTAAAACTTAAGAGCAGAGTTTTTGACTTGTTCTTGGCCTAAAAAGCCCTTGTAGAAAAACAATCTTGACATCAATTGCAAAGGTTAAGAATAGATAATGAAGGTGAATATGTCAACAATAAATTCACAACTTGTTTCATTGCATGGGACATTAAAATGCTATTCTATATACACCACAACAAAATGATGTTGGTGAAAGAAGCAATCTTTCATTAAAGGAAATGGCTTTTTGTATGATTTAATCTAATGGATTAAATCTTCATTATAGGTCAAAAACAATCAATTGTGCAAATTACATAGTAAATCGGATTCCCAAAAAGGATTTAAGTAATATAGCACTAGAAGAATCATGGAATAGAATTAAGCCATGTGTAAGCCATGTTTTTATCATTGGTCATGTAGATGGTGGACTTGAGGTAAGTAGTAATTGGTTCCCTCTTATCACTCATCTCATCAACCCCTAGTTTATGTATCCTTGATTCACTACTTTCTCTTTCCTTAATTGATTTCTCTCCTATGGATTGTCATTTGTGAACCTTCGCCTCCCATTCTTTCTTTCCCTCTCATTATATTTTTTCCCCTCCTTTATTTTCTTTCCCTATGTATTAATAACTCTTATTACTGCAATAATACTTATGAGATAACATGTATAGTGGCATTGAAATAAGTGTAATAGTTTGTGTATTCTTTGAATTCATGATCATATTAATTCATTGTACTATCTCTATGATTACATTATTAATATTAATAGAGATGGTATTAATATTATTGAACTATTAATATTAATAATATTACTCTACTAATAGTAATAATTATTTATTAAGTATTTTGATGAATTTATGTATCCTATAATTACATTATTAATATCAACATAATAGTTCACCTATTCATTGAAATACTAATTGCATTACATTATTAATTTTAATGGGACTTGTTACTGCTCAAACTAATAGGGGTCCTAGAGGGGCAATTGTTAGGTCAAGGGCAACAATGGAGTAGTAGCCCACTGTCACCTTAGCTAAAGCTTCCTACTCTTTATGAACTTTCAAATATGGGAGTAGACCTGGCATGAAGGGAACCACCTTGATAAATGGGTCAATAAAGGGAAAAGAGTGATTCCTAAAGAGGCATATTCACAAGAGAGCCTCAATATATGGCTTGCTTATCCAAGAGGCAAGATGAAAGGCTCTCTAAAAAGGGCCAAGATGGTCTTAGGGGCTAGGTTTTTGGAATGAGACTCCTTAAGGAGGGACCTATTCCTAAAAACCCTTATGAAGATTTGGTTTCCAAATGGTCTTTGAAGAATTACCTTCCAAAAGTTATGGGACCACGTGGGACCAAGTGGACCCAAAATTAACTCAAGCAAGAGGAATTGGTCACTCAAGGAGGGGCTTGACTTGATTGTGGAAAAGAAGAGGATAAGTGGTCGAATATTCTTGGAATGGAATGCAATGATCCAGATGATGTCACTAGCCAAGGGAAACATAAGGCAAGAAATGATCCCCAAGCTAGGGCTTGAAATATCTCGATATCCCACTGTTGAATTTTCTTCAAATATGGAGGGCCTCTAGAGAAAATTCTAGTGCAATTGTGCCCCAAAAATCAAAGTGTTTGGATGCCTAGATTGTCAGATAATTGATGCCCTAGGTGGCCTATGTAGGCTAGACCTAGAGAGAAAGAGAGAAAGGTGAAAAAAAATATGTTTCTAGGTGATCATCTATGGAGGACCAATGCCTAATCTTTGGGAAAAATGGAGTCAAGATGATTCCAATTATTAGGATGGATTCGTTCAATTAAGGAGGCCTCTAGAACAATTTCGCATGTCAATTAGGGCACAAGGAAAACTGCTTGAATGTCTTTATACTTCAATGTGCAATATGTGATGACATATCAAGATAAGTTTCAATGAAATATCTCTAGGAACATTCACTTATTCAAACATGGTCCATAACATGATGAAATTCTAATAAAATAAAAATTTATACCCTTTCACCAAAGAAAAACAACAAAATTTCAGCCTAGTATAGCAAAAATCCCAGCATCATTTATGTGGCATAGAAAAGATTGATAAAATAGCATTAAAAGAGAACTTACATGTGAGAACAAGTATGTCCAATCATCATCATATGCCAATATAAAATCCCAAAGACAAAAATGAAGATATCCAAACATCAAAAATATTCATCCATCCATCCAATTTCATCCTCCAAAGAGAATAGCGAAAATTTCACAAGAGAATGTGATCAATCCAAGTGATGATGAGAGAATGAATCAGCTCATCATATCTTTATACAATGTCTAATGAATTTGATTTAGCTTACTTTGGCCTAATTCACCCCTTAGAATAAAATAATGTGCAAAATAACAAGTACTTTTGGTGATAAGCCCACCAAGCTAGCTCAATAACAAAGGATTAAGCCTCTCAAGAGAGTCGAATGATCCATAACATGTGTCATTGGGCCTTAGAGGAGGCCTAATGAAGTCCATAGGTGTCATAATGTGAAATATTACTCCAAAAATAGTGGACAAGGGGTTCGCCTCTTGTTCTCCAAGTAATAAATCTGTGGTGCTCCCAAATGGATGTGAGGACACACAAATGTCCTCATGGGTCTCCAAACAGATTGAAGATGCATGTAGACATTATGCAAGGGCTAGGATGATGATATATTTGATGCTACATCATCATATAAATCCTAGACCATCTGCCAAGTGTGTAATGCAACTGTGGAGCTAGTTAGGCATGGTGAATTAAGGGCATCTTCCTTGTCCAATAAGTGAACCACGAGAAATATCTGAATGACTATGGGGATCCATGAAATGCTTTATGTTGTTTTGGAGGCCCATGGCTCTCTACACACAACTTACATGTGCTAATGTAAACCTCTGGAGGGTTAGGACTCTGTATAGGGAGACCAAACCCAAAATGGAGACCTTCTGTAATCCCGCATAAGATCCAATGCGTCCCCTTTCCTTCCAGTACACCAAGTTATTAATGAAATCAAGTGAAAGAGTTTACAAACCATGGTAAAAAGGTGGGCACTTAATAATGGCATGCCCTTCCATAGTGGGTTTTGGCATGTGCAAATGTCTACAATTTCAAAAGGGGGTTAACCAAGCTCCCTATTAGGCGGCTTCTGCTTCTAAAGGGGGTGGTTTGTCCATGGTACATCCTTTAAATGGTGGCGGCCTATGATCAAGTGATGGAATAGAGCAGGGGATGAAGGGTAAAACATGGGTCACATGCCATGATAAAAGGGTATCTAATGAAAGGGAAGCCCATACTTGGTTAAAGGATGTGTAGGAGGGAGCAATCATGGTACATGAGTTACATTAGCCTTTATTGTTCCACCCTTATTCATATTCCTTTTTCATTTTATTGATTTTTATTTGGTTAACTACTCGAGGCTCAATGGAATGAGAGAATGATGTGTAAAGTATAGCTGTGGATACCCTTTTTAAGGTGGGGAAGTTCATCCCTTTTTGGGGAGTGGGACCACTCAACCAAAATTGAGGTTTCCCATGTAGCACCATCCCTAAATCCCAAAGGTTAATAAAAGAGATCCCATGAGACTAGGGTCCAAGGTTAACATCCAAAATATACCTAGGGGACAAGAGCATAGACCTAGTCCACTCTTTCCACCAAATCCACCAATTAATTCATACCCAAGAGTTTCCATGATAAGTAAACTAAAATACTCAATCACCAAATGATAAGGCATACCTCTAGGTTTAGGAGGCCCACCTTCAAATATACAATCATGAAAGATGGGTGAGGGACCACATGGTTGGCTCAAGTGGGGGAGAAATGGCACAATGAGCTATATGGTGACTACAAGGGGTTGTTGGCTGTCAGCTAGGAGCATCGTGGAGAAATTTTTTCTCCTGGGGATATCACCCACAAAATGGTGGGTAACATTCGGCTTCAACTAGGACATGAGCTCTCAGATAAGTGGGTGAAGCCACTTGAACGGGAGGTCATGATAACACCAACATCTCTTGGTTACCATAGACCTGTTACCTGCACATATCAAAGACTAAATGCATGGGGTAACATGTTTCTATGGTGTCTTATGATCACCCATGCTTAGTGTTAGGCCATAAAATCAACAGGAAAGTAAATATAATGCACATTTAATCTAAATGCATCTAATATACCATGAGAAGTATCATATGATGTTAGTTCTAATGAGAAAATAAGCATGCAATGCATCCTAACCTAACATGCATACAACAAAGCCAATATCAAGCATAATCATAAATCCAGTGCAACCAACATATCATCAAATGAATATAAATATGCCTGCCTATATGATTACTCATGCAACAAATCCCAAAGTGAATGCAAACCCAAACACGAGGATGTTGCTGGGTGAGAAAATATGGTTTCCATGTGAGGTAAGAGGAAGCCCTAGAAGAAGGAACATGAGCCAATATAGAAATTTGGAGCCTTCCCTTTAAGTACATAATGGTGGAATGAATGATTATCCCTAAGAAATGTTTATCATGATCATTACTCATAATATTGTGTTTTGTAGTTGCCACAAGGTTGTGATGAGAGGGGAACGAAGGGTGAGGGAAAGAAGGGGTGCAACAAATAGGTTACTCAAGGTGATGGTCACATTGGAGAAGGGAGGTCGTGGAGTGATCAAAACCTTGAGGGTGTGTCCAAGGAGGTATATTATAATCAATGAGGGGCTCATCATTGACACTATACTTGGAAGGGGGAAGGGCTCACAGTCACTTGAGATCATATGACAAGGGATGAGGGAATCATTTGATGAAGACTCAATATGATGAACAATAAAAAAGGGAAAAGGGGAAGGTGAAGTCTCAATGAGATCCTTTTCCTAAAAATCCAACTCTATAGGCTCAAGTGATTTGAATATACTCCAAGAATCATAAGGGAGGTAGGTATGAGCAAGGGCCTTATCAATCCTATCATTTTTGGTATCAAAGATAGGGTATTCCCAAAAATGAGAATCAATCATCTCCAATTGCTCTCTTTCATGAAAGGGGAAGTGATAATTCTCCTTCCCAAGGGTATCGATGGATATGTCATCATAAGCAATGCCCAGGAAAAAGGCAGGACCTCTCTCAACCTCATACTCCTTGTCGGTATCATAAATGGGAGCACAGTCAAATTGAGGACCAAAAATTTCCCATTTATCCTTTTCAATAATCTCCAATGTCATTTTCCAAGGGGATAACGGGATCACCTTCCTCAAGGTTCTCAAAAGGAGAATTATCAAGAGTACTATCCTTAAGAAAGGTAAGGTCAGCCTCAACTTCGCATTCCATAGGCTCATTCTTTCGTACACACATGTTGTTAGAATCATATTTTTCATTGTGTGAACCCAACGATGATTCCTCTTCCTGCTCATTACTTAGATTCTCAATGTCTTGATGATGCTCGACGAAGGCTTCCTCTTAGATGCTCAATGCAAGGTATTCTTGAAAGTGTCTAATAAATCCATCAAAGAACTCCTCAACAAATGAGATGTTGTTAGGTTCATGATCATGCAACCATGCGTTATGACCACCGATGGATCCCATCAACAAGAACATAAGGACATCTAGGTGAACCACTTTCTCGTTTGAAGCATGTGCATTAAATCTTTCTACATGGTCAATTGTGGAGAGGGGATCACCATCAAACATGGGCACCCAACGTACCATCCTTCCTACGACATTATTAGAGTATTTAGGGATGATAACAATGTCCAAAGTGGGAAAATCATCAAATAAAGACAACCTATTTGAGTTATGCAAGTAAATTATGTAGGAATCGTCAGGGTGAATTTAAAGATGCCTAAAAAAATTCTTGATTCACCCTACAAGCATCGACCTTAAAGTTCAATGAAGAACTAGGGTTTTGTTATTCCAATGGGGTCTCCAATAATGATATGTCAATATGTCATATGGGGAACGAAACACACGTCTTGTGTCCCCAACAATGATGCCAAAATGTTACCGCTCAAACTAGTAGGGGTCCTAGAGGGGCAACTTCTAGGTCAAGGGAAACAATGGAGTAATAGCCCACTATCACCTTGGCTAAAGATCCCTACTCTTTACGGACTTTCAACGATGGGAGGAAACCCAGTATGAAAGGAATCACCTAGATAAATAGGTCAATAAAGCAAAAAGAGTGATTCCTAAAGAGGCCTATTCACAAGAGAGGCTCAATATATGGCTTGCTTGCCCAAGAGGCAAGATGAAAGACTCTCTAAGAAGGGCCAAGAGGGTCTTAGGGGATAGGTTTTGGGAATGATACTCCTTAAGGAGGGACCTAGTCCTAAAAACCCTTATGAAGACTTGGATTCCAAATGGTCTTTTAAGAATTACCTTCCAAAAGTTATGGGACCACACGAGACCAAGTGGACCCAAAATTAAGTCAAGTAAGAGGAATTTTTCACTCAAGGAGGGGCTTGACCTAATTGTGAAAGAGAAGAGAATCAAAGGACAAATATTCTTGGAATGGAATGTAATGATCCAGATGAGGTCACTAGCCAAGGGAAACTTAGGGCAAGAAACGGTCCCTTAGCTAGGGCTTGCAATATCTCAAGATCCCACCATCATATTTTCTTCAAATTTGGAGGACCTCTAGAGAAAAATCCATCGCAGTTGTGGACCAAAAATCGAAGAGTTTGGATGGCTTGCTTGTGAGATCATTGATGCCCTATGTGACCTATGTAGGTTAGACCTAGAGAGAAAGAGAGAAAGGTAAGAAAAATATTTTTTTGGGTGGTCATCTATGGAGGACCAGTGCCTAATCCTTTGGGAGAAATGGATTCAATATTATTCCAATTCTTAGGATTGTTTCATTCTAGTAAGGAGGCCTCTAGAGCAATTTCGCATGTCAATTAGAGCATGAGGAAAATTGCTTCAAGGTATTTATACTTCAATGTGCAATATGTGATAAATTATCAAGATAAAATTCAATGAAATATCTCTAGGAACATTCACTTATTCAAACATGGCCCATAACATGATGCAACACTAATAAATGACAAATTTATACCCTTTCACCAAAGAAAAGCAACAAAATTTTGGCCTAGTATAGCGAAAATCCCAGCATCATTTATGTGAGATAGAAAAGAATGAAAAAATAGCATTAAAAGAGCACTTGCATGTGAGAACAAGTATATCCAATCATCATCATATGCCAATATAAAATCTAGAAGACAAAAATGAAGATATTCAAACATCAAAATTCATCCATCCATCCAATTTCGTCCTCCAAAGAGAATAGCAAAAATTTCACAAGAGAATGTGATCAATCCAAGTGATTCTGAGAGAATTAATCAACTCATCATATATTTATACAATGTCTAATTAATTTTATATAGCTTACTTTGGCCTAATTTAGCCCCTAGAATAAAATAATATGCAAAATAACAAGTTCTTTTGGTGACAAGCCCACCAAAATAGCTCAATAACAAAGGAGTAAGCCTCTCAAGAGGGTCGAATGATAAATAACATGTGTCTTTGGGACTTAGAGGAGGCATAATTAAGTCCATAGGTGCCATAATGTGAAATAGGACTCCAAAAATAGTGGACAAGGGGTTGGCCCCTTGTTCCCCAAGTAATAAACTTGGGTTGCTCCCAATTGGATGTGGGGGCACACAAATATCCCCATGGGTCTCCAAACAGATCAAATATTCCTGTAGACCATCTACAAGGGCTAGGATGATGATATAAGTGATGTCACATGATCATATAGATTATTGGAGCATCTGCCAATTGTATAGTGAAACTATGGAGTCAGTTGTCCATGGTGAACCAAGTGCATCTTCCTTGTCCAATAGGTGAACCACAAGCAATATCTAAATTACTTTGGGGATCCATGGAATTTTTTTTATTGTTGTGGAGTCTTGTGGCTCTCTACACACACCCTACATGTGCCAATGTAGCCCTCTAGAGAGTTAGGACCCCGTATAGGGAGACCAAACCCAAAATGGAGACCATCTGTAATCCTGCGTAAGATCCAATGTGTCCCCTTGTCTTCCAGTACACATAGTTATTAAATAAATCAAGTAATAGAGTTTCCAAACTGGTTGGCACTTCATAATGGCATTCCCTTCCATAATGGGCTTTGGCATGTGAAAATGTCTCCAAGCTCAAAAGGGGGTTAACCAAGCACCCTATTAGGTGGTTTCTACTTCTAAAGGGGGTGGTATGTCCATGGTATATTCTTCAAATGATGGTGGCATGTGGTAAAGTAACGGAATAGAGTAGGGGATGATGGGGAAAACCTAGGTCATGTTTTATGGTACAAGGGTAGCTAATGAAAGGGAATTCCGTACTTGGGTAAATGATGTGTAGGAGGGAGAAATCATAGTACATGAGTTACCCCGACCTTGATTTTTCCACCCTTCTTCATATGCCTTTTTCCTTTTATTGATTTTTCTTTGGTTAACTACTCGGGGCTCAAGGGAATGAGAGCATGATGTGCAAAGTATAGCAGTGGATACCCTTTTTAAGGTGGGGTGGTTCATCACCCACTAAGGGTTTGGGACAATCGCGGGTTTCTAAATGATAGAGGAGGCTCATCTAGGGCCTATAGGAACCATGGTGATGCCCATGGAAGGGGGAAGAGCTCATGTATTGGCTTTTCCCACATGCTAAATTTGTTTGTCTCGACCATCTTTCTCATTTTGTGGTACAATTTCCTATTCAATGTGACCAATTATGCTTTTTATTTTATTTTCTTTTGCATCAATGTTCGGGCATCGTTCCAGGCCCAACCCAAGGTGTTGGCAAAGGGGAGGGGTTGGTTGAACCTTTGTATACCCAATGGAGGAATGTGGACCCGGGTGGGAGGAGTGATGAATGGGATTATAATAAGAAGATGGTGGGTGATAAATGTGGATCGAGGAGTGGGACCACACAACCAAAGTTGGGGTTTCCCATGTAGTACCATCCCTAAAGCCCAAAGGTTAGTAAAAGAGATCCCATGAGAATTGGGTCCAAGGTTAACATCCAAAAGAGACCTAGGGGACAAGAGCACAAACCTATTCCACTCTTTCTTCCAAATCCCCCCATTAATCCATGCCCAAGGGTTTCCATGATAAGTAAACTAAAATACTCAATCACCAAATGACAAAGTATACCTCTCGGTTTGGGAGGCCCACCTTCAAACATACGATCATGACAGATGGGTGAGGGACCACCTGGTTGGCTCAATTGGCAGTGAAATGGCACAATGATATAGATGGTGGCTATAAGGGGTTGTTGGTTGCTAGTTGAGGACCATCTTGGAGAAAAAAATTCTCCTTGGGATATCACCCACAAAATGGTGGGTAAGAGGACTTATATTAATATTATGCATTAATAATATTAATAATTCATTATTAATATTCTTATGTATATTTATTCTATTAATTTTATAGAACTTGTGTATTAATATATCTACCATTAATTTCTACCTTTCTAGGTTTATAGCTTATAGTTTTTAGGGTTTTCTAATCATTGCCTTGATTTGGTTCTACTCTTCCCTTCCTTTCTTTGTATTTATAGGTATTCTCCTCTCGTCCTTCTATCAACCATTATGTTCTGATGATGGGTCCTATTTTGAACCAGAAACCACTTAAAAACATCAACTTATAAATGGAAATTGTGGATCAAGTTCCAAACTCAGTTTCTTCAAAAGGAAATCTTTACATCCAAAAAGTGATAAGTGAATCTTTGTTGGATATTATAAATATGTAAAAGGTTATAGAATTTTTTAGCCTTACTCCAATGAAATAATCATTAGAAGTAGTGCTAAATTTAATGAAAATATCTTTCCCTACAAGACTAATTCAATGGTTGTTCCCTCTTTGGCCTATGATCCATCTCTGGTATTTGTGCCACTTTCTCTTCCTACTCTAGTTTCTTTTTCAAATGATGACACAGGATGAAAATTCGCCTCTTCCTGCTCACATTCCTCCAGATGAATCCATTGAACATGAAAATGAACCAAAACCACAACTTCCTCATGGGCTCATTCAACGTGTGAAGTAGCTACTGACATTGCAGCTGATCCTACTAATCAATGTCATTCTCAATCACAATTCTAGTGAGCCTCCTCTATCTCAACTCAAGTTTTAGAGGCTCACGATCCATAAGAATTTATAGAAGCTTCAATCCATCCATATTGGGAAACAACAATGCATGAATAATATCATTCCTTTATGGAAAACGATACTTGAGAACTTGTACCCCTTCCAAAAGGAAGAAAACTTATTAAATTTAAATGGCCATAAAAAACTAAGGACGCATCAAATGGAAGTGTTGAAAGACATAAGGCCTATTAAGTTGCTAAAGGATTATCTTAAGTTGAAAGAATTGACTACAATGAAGACTTTTCTCATGTCACTAAAATGAATTCCATTTGCCTTGTTCTCAGCACTTGTTTCCTCACAATGGATGGGAAGTCCATCAAATGGATGATAAATCTGCCTTCTTGCATGAATATATAAAAGAATAAATCTATATGGAACAACCTCCTAGATATGTTTAGAGTGACTCCACCCTTCTTTGACACCTTAATAAATATCTCTATGGTATTAAACAAGCTCCTCAAGATTGGTATGAAAACATTGATAGATTTTGTCTTGACAACAACTTCTCTAGATGTCATTATGACCCCAATTTCTACACAAAGAAAGCAGGAATCCATATCACAATCATTTGTCTTTATGTTTATGACCTTATTATCATTAGTAGTGACCCTAAAATTTTAACCCATTTGAAGTCAAGCCTTAAGAAGAAGTTTGAATTGACAGAATTAAGATATTTGCATTATTTCTTTGGCTTCCAAATATTGCAAACCAAGGAAGGAATTTCTCTTTCCCAATATAAGTATGCATGTGACATTCTTCAACATTTTCACATTGAAGATTGTAAACCAACCCCTTCTCCATTTCATTCTAGAGTCAAACTCACTGCTGCCTACGCTGCACTAGAAGTTAATGCCACTTTGTACTGTCAAATAGTTGGTGATATCTTATATTCGACTCTTATCTATTATGATATTTCATTTTTTGTTGGTCTTGTTTCCTGGTATATGCAAACACCACATGAAAGTCATTAGAAAGAAACAAAAAGGATATTTTGATATATTCGAGGTACATTTCATCTTGGGATACATTACAGTTCACGAGGGATCCTTTGTTGATTGGTTTCACTTAATCAAATTGGGTTCAAGAACCTAATGATTAGATGTCTACTACAAGTTATGTTTTCAACCTTGGTTCCTGACATTTCAATTGGGCTTGTAAAAATTAGGGGGTGATTTCTCTTTCTTCAGTATAAGTAGAGTACTGAGAAAAAATTAATGCAAGTCAATATGTCTTGTGGCTTCAACAAATCCTTTCAAAATTTGTATTCCAACAACAACATATGACCACCCTCTGTTGTGACAACCAGAGTGTCATCAAGGTCACCAAATATCTAGTTCAACATCAGAATAGTAAACAAATTGATCTACAAATGCACTTCATCAGAAAACTCATTCATGATCAAGTTATTGAAGTGAACTTTTTCCCTACAGATGATCAAGTTGTAGATATTTTCACAAAGTCCCTTATAGAAGTGAAATTTTCTAAACTTTGATCTATGTTAGGAGTTCAATAATTTTTCATTAAGGGGGGATAGACTCTAATGCCTTCTTCCTTCTCCTATTGTGTCACCTTTGTAAATCCTTCATTCCTATCCCAAGTTTTTTCTTAAGGAGGGATGTTAGGATATTTAGACACTTAGGAGTTAGTTAAGTTCAACTTAGTCTAATGTGTCTATTAGGTAAAAATATGTTTCTTAGTGTGCTTATTTAGTATGCATTAGTTGCATTACAATTATATGGTCATGATATGTTCTAGACATAGAGTGATCAAATGGATTATATTCCCCTCAATACTAATGGATATTGATTAGTGGCTTAACACCCAATTAGCCCATGATATTTATTTAAAGGGCATGCATGGTCATCTCTGATGATTGATTTTGAGATCTCTCTTATGTAAAATATTTTCTTTTGCATTAATAAAGTTTTCTCAAGTGGCCGTGTTGGTTGGGATCATGGATTGTTTCCTTCTAAGACGGTTATAACCACATAAAAATAATGGAGTTTTGATCTTTGAGCTAGTTTTGTTAGTGGTTACTAAAGGTGATCATCTTGTATGGAATGATTGCTTACCCAAACATATCTAGCTCTCAAATTTCACTAAGCTAATTTTAACCCCATTAGCATGTTTGTTTCCATCAACACAATGTTCCTCAATCTAGTCATCTAAGGTTTTACCTCTCAGGATATTTCAGCTATCATCTTATGTGTTCATAGCCCTACCATGAAATATATGTTAGTGAGCATCAACTTTAGACATACCCCTAGACATCAAAGCACCCCTTGTTAAGGTAACATCCTCCCCAATTCGTTTGCAATTAATTTTCATTATGTTAATATTTCCTTTGTCGGCATAAATATGTCAATATTGTGACAAGATGAATTGGATGAATCTTGGAGCTATGTATATATAATATAATTTTCTAACTAAAGAATATGTCAACATAGTTGATTGGGAACACATACACTAGTATAGGCTATGATACTGTGAGTGATAATGAATAAAGGCTAGTGAGGGTGTTATTGAGAATTTCCTTAAGTAGCCTTGCCATAGTCATGAAGAGAAATTTGAATTTGAATAAGTCCCTTTGCATCTTTTCCTCTTGCTAAAAACTCATAAAAACAAGGTACTTGAGGAAGCCACCTACCATAATAATGGAGGTTGGGGAGTAGTCGAGAAGTATTCTTAAGAAATTAATGGAAGATTTAGGTGAGAAGACTCAACCCTGGAAATTCGTAGATGAAGGATGATTGTTACATGCCCCCTACTATCCCTAGCTCCTACTAAAAGTAGAAGGCGGTAGTTACTATGCTAACCCAACCTCCAAAGTCCTATTATGGAAATGGGGTCAAAATTCTTTGATCTTTTACAACTTCAAAACTCAGAATGGATAACCTCATTACGTTCATCTCATCGAGACCTTTCGAACAATATAAAATTTGTTTCAATATGACTTTAGGATCGAAAGATATGGCCACTCAAAGATTGGCTTATCACATACTGCCTTTTCATCTAACCTACCACGTGGTGCCCACATGGCTATCCAAGCCATATGCCATGTCACACCACATGGCAGCTGCCAACTTGGTCATACTAGGTCATGCTATACTGCATCCATAGTTTGCGGAATGCGTGCATAAATTATACCAAGGGTTAAACCCCTTATAAGCATATACATATAGTGTGGGTCCCCCTATACACCACCTCATCCCAGAGATGAAATCTTCAGAATTCTCTTGTAGTCTCCTGTCAAATATTTTGGGGTGAACCTTTTTGGATTGCGTGAATCATTAGGGAAATTTTGAGGTCTAAAATGGGCCTCCTAAGAAAAATGTACAACCAAAATAAACTTTATAAGAACCAATAGGATTCAAGATGATGATGTCAACCATGGGGGATGATTCACCATTTTTGGAGTAAAAAAGGTAAAAAGATTAAATAATAATAATAATAAAACTACTTTTTCCACTAATATTTTCAATTTATCTCCCTAAGGTTTTTATCAAATTTCAAGTGGGAGTGCTCGTTGGATGCAAAATTAATTCCTCATCCAAGGAACCCATGTTGCATACTTTTGATGGACCCTGATACACAAAAAATGATAAATACATGAAAAATATGATTGCAATCATGTTTTTTCATGTATTTACCATTTTTCGTGTAACAGGGTCCATCAAAAGTATGCAACATGGGTACTCCTTGGATGAGGAATCAAATTCTACATCCAACAAGTGTTTCTGCTTGAAATTTGAGTAAACCCATAGGGATATAAGTTGAAAATATTAGTTGAAAAATAGTTTTTTCATTTCTCCATCTAAAATTTGATTTTGTAATCTAATCTTATTTGATTATTTCCACTATTATTTTATAATTTCCTTAGGAGGCCCATTTTAGACCTCAAAATTCCCCTAATGCCTCATTCAACCCTCTACCAACATGGCCCACAACCTTTGTTACAACTGCATTCTTGACTTCCACTTTCCACATCACCTCGACCATTCCCTCCTTACAAAGCTTTCAATGTCGTCGGGATGACTTGACCTTTTAAACTTCCAGGGTGACACAAACATCTTGTGAGGCTTCCTTGCTCCAATATAATGAGTCCATTGTCCAACCTTGCTACATCCTCCAAGGGATAAAATGTTGGGAGTTTCCATAATACCTCTGCTCGAACCTCTAGGATTTAAGACGTAGGGGTAATGTCATAAAAATAAAATGTCGAGGTGACGTCAGGTGACATTGTACCATCACATGGCCACCTATGATGGCTCCATGTGACATGTGAATTAAGGCCTCTTGGACCCATGAAAGGGCTAAAATAATGTGTCATGTTGCATGCCACAAGGGAACCATGTCACCCTCTCTACCATGTCATGCACCTCATCATACTAGGTCCCACCACAAGTCCAACCCCTTGTAACTCACATTTTTCAAGTTTTAAAGGAATTTTAGGTTTTCCCTCCATCACATTAATCGGGTTTTCAACCAGCCCCATTGTGCCACGTAACCCTGAGAATAAAATCTGGGGAGTTTCCCCTTAGGGCTCCCCTTGAAACCTTCGAAAGAAAGTTATGGGGTTATACAATAACCCTGTCCACTTACCCATTAACAACCCATATTTCTCCTACTAAAGTTCTTGATCACAACACCAAGTCACGGGATTAAACAGGGTTAAGCCACTTCCCTCCAAAATCCAACGTTGCAGTCATAAGGATTTCAACACAACACTTAGAGACTATTAATGCATGAATAAGGTCCTTCGCCTAGGCCTTCGACTCGTAGTATATAGATATACAAGGATATATGAAGACCTTCTTGAGCTATCCCTCCTAATCTTTCTGAAGGTATTCAACCCAATTCAACCTGTCGCCTGGAAAATTTTTATATATATAATATATATGGATTCCAAGTTATCTCTCTTGAGCTTATGCATAAATACAAGCCTAATAGCCAAAACATTTTGATGCAGGCATTCATTGATTAGCATAGATTGATCCATCTCTTCATACACAAGCCATTTAGACCAATTTGTTAGCTCAAGATGGATAGAGGAGTAAACCATTCCAAAGAAAATATTCAAGGAGCATTTCTAAACAGGAAGTCACATTCCTTATTGTTAACTTGAACAATTTATCAACATGGTGACCATACATCCAAACATGTCAATGAAGTTACTTAATCATTAATAGAGATTCCCATCCCTTCATGCTCAAGAATTCCTAGGATAAATTCTAGCACATCAATATTCACAGTAAATGAGCCATTCCTTAAAATATTTACACAATATATTGCAAAAATATTCATAGGAAATGAATCATTCCTTAAAATATTTACACAATATATTGATATTCCTTATTAATTGAAAACAACACTTCTCAACATTATCATGACATTACTTCAACACAATAAACAGAGAGATGATAATCACATGCACAAAAATATGAGACTATACTTATCTTATAAGAGATCTAGAAACTGAGATTGGGACACTAAGTCTCCACCCAACCTTACACAAGCTACAACCACTTTATTTGTAGTTGTCACCCCCAAGCCAGATTTTAGTGCTTGAGGTGGAGTGATTTTGGGAGGAAAATTAACCAATATTGATAGTTGAAACAGGATGTCTCAAGGTCACTCTACCTTCATCCACCAACTACACAAGCTTCCACTCAGTATTTCCATACTTTTCAAACATGATTAACATCAATGCTAGGATACCACAGTACATAGAGTCTCAACTCACTTTCAGGAGAAGAGAGTCCAAATCAAGGGAAATTTCACCAATGGATAAGCTACTAATAAGTAATACATCACCTATTTAGGTACTTCATCAATGAGTATCAAAGCTTCAGCCCCAATGAAACTCTTGGTAGTTCATCATCCCTCACAAATACTAGAGTGTCTCTTCCCGACCCAGTATGTTCATCAATCCACAATATTTCAATGGGTTCTTCAGCCTTCAAGAAAGCCACTACTCTCTATAATTTTTTCACCCAACAAGCCTCTTTGATGGTTCCTTATTTGGTCTTCTTTCTCGAAAGCTCGATCACTATGATCTTGATCGTTTCTCTCTCTTTTTACACCTTCAACCCTTGGAGGAATTTCCTTACAGTTCTCACCTCTATTATATTCCACTATGTATGTGTTGAATGTTTTATCTTCCTCCCCACTACACAAACTTGAATCCATTCTCTATCTTCCCCATCGATTTATTTTTGTGCATTCCAACTGACCAACTTTGTCTCTTTTTCCAAGGCTCCACACAATCAACTTGCCTTAGAAAATGCAACCCATTTATGTTCTTTAATGTTTCGTACTATTTTCTTGTTGTTAGAGCTAAAGGACACCCGGGCCTGTCCTTTTCTTTTTTCAATTAATTTATTGCATAGTCAACCCATTTAATCATCATAGTCAACCCATGGTGAAAGTATTTAAATTCACCAATTCCTCAAGCCATCTCCCTCCCAAAGAAACTAGAATCTTCATCCTTTTTCTATAAGCCATGATAAATAATTAAAATGATTTACAATAAGGGAATATTAACCATGGACTATCACAATCCCGTCCCCATTGGGGGAGCACCATCCTTAGTGTTCAATAACCATATACAAACATCACATGATTAAAAACCAAGCACAACTGGTATGGGGCTTTATACATACAACAATGTACAACATTTACAATGTATTTGTGTTTGCTTTACTCAGCAAATAAGAAAGGATATGTTTCCCACATCTTGTCAACGATTTCCTATGTGGATTCCTTGAGCCCAAAGTGCCTCCACTGCCCTTTGACTTGCTTTATTGTTCGATTCTAAAGCATGAGTTTCCTCTAATCCAAGATGCATAGAGGTTCAAGTTGGAACTCTTCCTCTGGTTCTACATGTAATGCAAACCAATCAGTTGCATTATTAGCATCTTGCACATATATTTTAAGCAATGAAACATGAAAGACATCATGAACTCTTATTGATGGAGGAAATGCCATCCTATAGGCCACTAGCCCTATCCTTTCAAGCACTTCAAATCGACCACAAAATTGTGGTGCCAACTTGGCACACGACCCAAATTTTAAGGAGCTCTTCTTGGTTCTGACTTGTAGGAAAACACGTTCCCCAACTTGGAACTCTTTGTGAACCCTATACTAATTTGAATAATTCATTTTCTTGTCATATGCCACCTTTAAAAAATTTCTAATGGTTTTAATTTCTTGTTTCATGTCCTTCGACATATCAAGCCCAAAAAGCACCCTATTCACTAGATCATTCCATATTATAGGAGTATTACAACTTCACCCATAATGTGCTCCAAATGGGCTCATTCTCATCGTTTCTTGATACCCATTATTATATGTAAATTCTACAAGTGGAATATATTCTTCCCACTTCCTTGGCTAGTGCATTACATACATTCTTAGCATGTCCTCAAGAATTATGTTTTCCTCTTTGTTTTTCCATCAATGTGTGGATGGTAAGCTATGCTAAATGCCAACTCACTTCCCAGCCCTAAAAATAGTTATGTCTATAAATTTTAAGTGAACTTTCCATCTTTATCTAAGATAATATTCTTTGGAACTCTATGCAATCTCATAATTTCCTTTATGAAAATTTGTGCTACCTCACTAGCTAAATTTGTAGACTTAATAGCTATGTTGGTGAACCACTTTGCTTAATTTATCAACCACTACCATGATAGCATCATGTTGTTTAGAAGTCTTTGGAATCCATATAATAAATTCCATAGGAATGACCTCCCACTTCCATTTTGGAATGGGAATAGGCTACAATAAGCTCGTTGGGTGCTTGCATACAATCTTCACTTGTTGGCATTCTATGTATTTGGAGATGAAATCAGCCACCTCCCTTTTCAAGTCTAGCCAACAGCAAATATTTTTTATGTATTTAAGAGTCTTTTGATAACCCATATGACCAGAATATGGCTATGCGTGAAACTCCTTCAATATCATCTTCTTTAGATTTCCCTCATTTGGCACATAGGTTTTATTCTTGAATCTAATCATCCCATCTTCTGAGAGGCAAAATTCCTTGTCCTGATCACCCTTGGACTCTTGTTGCAACTCCTTCTTTAATTGTTGATATTTTTCATATTGCTTCCCTGTATCTTTAATCCTTTCTTCAATATCAATTCCACAGGAACTTATGACTTCTATATGATTCATTTTCACTCTCTTGTTGTTTGCATCATCCACTCTTTTCTCTTTGTCTTTTTATGTATTTGATCTCAAAATAAAACTCACTGAATGTGTCTAGCCGTGTATCTTTCCTTGTATTTTAATTTAGGTTGGTCAGAAAATATTTTATCTCTCCATGATCAATCATTAGATTAAATATTCTACCGATGAGGTAGTTCCTCCACATCTTGAACCCATGGATGATGCCAACCAATTCCAAGTCATGAGTTACATAGTTTTTCTCATGCTCGCTTAACTTTAATTATTCATAACAAATAAATTGGCCTTCCTACATTAAGACTCCACCAAGTCCCTCCTTGTGGGCATATATGCATATGAAAAAATCCTACTCAGGATCTGTTATTTTTAACACTAGTGTATTGGATAATAATTGCTTTAGTTGATTGAAGCTCATTGCACAATCATCCATCCATTCAAACTTCTTCCCTTGTTTTTGCAATGTAGTAATTGGGTGGCCAATTTTGGAGAAGTTCTCAATGAACCTCCTATATATCTTTTCAGTACCAAAAAGGACCTAACTTCAGCCATATTCTTAGGGTTGGCCATTCCAGGATGGTCTTAACCTTATCAACGTCAACTGTGGCTCCCTCTTTTGAGACAATGTGTCCCAAATAATGGATCTATGATAGGAAGAAATCATTTTCACTAAAATTTTCATAAATATTATTTTCTCTTAGAAATTGTAGCACTATGGACACATGCTCTTCATGTTCCTCCTTAGACTTTGAATAGACCAAAATTTCATCAACAAACCCCCTACAAATATATCTAGGTAAGGGCACGACACACTATTCATCAAGCACATGAAAGTTGCAGGGGCATTGGTAAGCCCAAAGGGCACTACCACAAACTCATAATTCCCATACCTAGTTCTAAATGATGTCTTATGTGTATCTTCATCCTTAATTTGCACTTTATGATAATCTGATTTCTAGTCAATCTCAGAGAAGATTTTTGTTCCCCTTAACTGATAAAATAGATCATCAATTCATGGCAAGGGATTATGGTCACCTTGTTCAGTTATCTATAGTCAATGACAGCCTCAGTGTGTCATCTTTCTTCTTTACAAATAGAACTAGTTCTCCTCATGGAGACACACACTTGGCCTTATGTAGCCTTTTTCCATCATCTCCTTGAGTTATAACTTCAAATCAATCAATTCTTGAGTACTCATTCTATATGGATCCTTTTATGTTAGTGTTGCTTCTGGCATTAATTCAATAGTGAAATCCACCTCTCTATGAGGAGGTAACCTAAGAATCTCCTCAACAAAGACATCTGAAAATTGTTTTAAAATTGTGTATTTCCTTATAATAACATTGTCTTCATTCCCAACATTGTAGTTAGCTTCCACGCTACTATATATTTACACAATAAATAAAATACATCCCTTTTTGCAGCTTCTCTTAGCTTTCATAGGCAAAATTAATCTCACAAAAGTAGGTTTCATTTTTCCCCACAATATTCTATACTCTCCGGCTTCATAAAGGTATTTAATGGTCTTCTCAGAACAATCAGATTTAGTAGGATGTGTATGCAAGCAATCCATCCCCATCAGTGTGCCATATGCTCAGAGTGGAAGTACATTGAATTGGTGACATTTGGCATGTCATTTAGCTTAATCGGGCATGATCTTACTATGTGTTCCACTCTCCTTCACATCCTCATGGCCAACTAAACTAGCCAAGGTTCAATATGCACTTCCTCCTTCATTGCACATTTTTCAATAATGGCAGGGTCTTATGTAACTAAAATTTGAACCAGGGACAATCAAAACTAAAATGTTTTGGTCATAGAGCTTACCCTCCATTTCTATAATCATTACATGGTGATCAACTTGATGATGCATAAATTCTAGGCATATTTTGTGCCACATATTTGATTGTCTTTGTTTCCTATTCGTTATATAGTCTCAGGCAACGTTCTTGTGTTGTGGGAAATCATTCCACAAGAGATTCCCTCCACAATTCTAGTATTTATATGGACCCTTCTCATAACTCTTAGATTCTTCGTGAGTAGAGTGGCCTTTGTCGGAAGTGTTGGACCTCTATTGATGTTCGTTATTAATAAGAGTTGCACTCATTCCCTTGGTTGCTTTCTTCCTTTTCCTTTGAACTTGGAATTGCTTTTGAATTTCCAATATTATTTATACTCAATTCTATTCCTAGACTACTCATAGTAGTGCCTCAGTTTTCGAATTGCATTCTATAATGCCTTGGGCTTATTAAACTCAATTTTATCCTTGAAAGATTATGACAGTCCACTAACATACCTGTAAATATTTTCTTTTTCTTCCTTAAGGTATGGAACATACCTTAGCAACTCTAAGAATTTGTTGGTTTACTCCTCATTTGAGATTTTCTCCAATTTGAGCTCATAGAATTCCTTAGCCTTGTTTTCAAAGTATCTCTTAGATAGATATTTGTTGCTTAAATATTCCTCAAAGTATTTACAGGATAGCTCTTCTTATTTTATGCCTTTTACATTTTTCAGATCTTCCCACTAGATGTCAAATTTTCCCTTTAGGTTTAAAGTAGCTACATTTGCTTTCATGTTCTCGGAGTAGCTATGAATTCAGAAGAATTTCTTCATTCCTAGTAGCCAAGCTTCTGCATCCTCTCGTTTCTTCATTTCACCATCAAATGTCAGAGGCTTGGCCCTCTTAGAGTCCTCCAGTACATATTCTCTCTCCCTTCTTTTCCCATCATGATGATGAATCTATTGATGATGATAATGTGGTCTCCTATGAAAAATTGCATACTATCATTCATGGGTGCTTAAATCCTTCTCAAAAGTACTTAGTAGAGTGCCTCCTTTCACAGTGTTCACTTAATAGCCTATGCCTCTTTATATATATAATCTCCTTTTCCCATTATTTATTTCTTCTTGTCCCAAAGAACTCTTCCCGTCTCAATGACTAATCCCCAACTCATGCTCCCTCTGCCTTTGTAAGTTTGTCAAGATTTGCAGTATGATTGTATTGACTTCTACTTATTTCTCCTATAATTTGACAAACCTTTCATTGTCAGCCTTATAGCTCCTTATTTCAGATCTCAAGCTCCTCAATGTGTCCATTCAATCAGAAGAGTCTACCCATCCTCATTGCTCAACTAATTTGTCCTCTTGAACTATCCTTTCTTCTTCATATCCATGTTGTGATATTTTACCATCTTGTTATTCATTCCTTGGTCATTTAGTTCTATACTATACCATCCTTTGTTGTTCATGCATTATTTTGCCTTCATGTGTTGTAATACATACACATAACTGTTAGATTTAAACATACATAAGTGCATCATGTAGATCATCACCTTGACTTCTCTCGAAGGTTGCTAGTATGATGCTAGATTAAATAAGTCATTTCAAGTTAGCATATTAATCTCAACAAAATAATTGAAATCATTAGTACAATTCTACATGAAAACATCACCATCAATACACAAAAACAATCATTAGAGAAATTTTGAGGTCTAAAATGGGCCTCCCAAGAATATTATAAAATAATAGTGGAATTAATAAAATAATATTAGATTACATCATCAAATTTTAGAGGAAAAAAAGAAAAAACTATTTTTTCAACTCATATTTTCAACTTATCTCCCTACATGTTTACTCAAATGTCGAGTGGGAGCACTCATTGGATGAATTTTTTAATTCCTCATCGAAGGAGTACCCATGTTGCATACTTTTGATGGACCCTACTACTCAAAAAATAAGAAATACATGAAAAAACATGATTGCAATCATAGTTTTCATGTATTTCTCATTTTCTTGTAGTAGGGTCCATTAAAAGTATGCAACATGGGTACTACTTGGAAGAGGAATTAAATTTGTCATCCAATGAGTTCTCCCACTTGAAATTTGACTAAAACTGTAGGGAAACAAGTTGAAAAAGTAGTTTTTTATTTTTTTTATTTTTTTTAATCTTTTTACTTTTTTAATCCAAAAATGGTGAATCATCCCCCATGGTTGACATCATCATCTTGAATCCTATTGGTTCTTATAAAGTTGATTTTGGTTGTGCATTTTTGTTTTGAGGCCCATTTTAGACCTCGAAATTTCTCTAATGTAGGCTTCTAACACTTATCACGAGGTTTTAAGCCCTCACTTGATCTTGAAAGATCTAGTGTTGAACCTTCGCTTTGTTAATTCCATGATATATCGCATCTAGTCCAAGTGATGAACTTGGAAGCTTTGATATCACCTTGTAACATACCCCCTACTATCCATAGCTCCTATTAAAGGTAGAAGGAGGCAATTATTATGTTGACCTAAAGTCCAAAGTCACATTTTGGAAATGGGTTTTAAATTTTTCGATGTTTTACTTCTTCAAAACTAAAAATGGATAACATTGTTATGTTCATCTCGTCGATACCTTCCCAATGATATAAAATTTTCTTCAATCTGACTCCTAGATCGAAATATATGGGCACTCAAAGATTGGCCTATTAGATAGTGCATCATCATTTAATATGTCACGTGGTGCCCATGTGGCTATCCAAGTCATACGCCATGTCACACCACATGGCAATTTCCAGCCAGATCATATTAGGTCACACTATACTGTATCCACAACTTGTGGAATGGGCACATACATTAAACCAAGGTATAAACTCCTTCCAACCATATATAATTCGTGAAAGTCCCCCTGTACACCACCTCATCCCAAAGATTAAATCCCAGGACTTCCTCTTGCATTCTTCTGTCAAATATTTCAAGTTGAACCTTCCTAGATTGTGTGAACCCTCATGGATCCCACTACCAACATGGGCCACAACCTTCGTTACGGTTTCACGCTTGACTTTTGCCTTCCACATTACCCGATCATTCCCTCCTTATAGTTTTCAACATTGTTGGGATGACTTGGCCTTTTAAACTTCTAGGGTGACATAAATGACCTACAAGGCTTCCCTGCTCTAATCTGATGAGCCCATTGGCCCACCTTGTCATTTCCTCTTAGGGATAAAATCCTTAGAGTTTCCATAGTGCCTTTGATCAAACCTTCAGGGTCTATGACATCAGGGTGATGTCATGAAAATAGAACGTTAGGGTGACATCAAATAATGTTGTTTCATCTATGTGGCCTCCTACAAGAGCACCATATGTCATGTGAGTTAAGCCCTCTTGGACCCATGAAAAGGCTAAAATAAGGTACCAAGTGGCATGCCACAAGGGCACCATATCACTCTCTCTACCATGTTATGTTCCTTGTCATCCTGGGTCCCACCACAAGTCCAACCCCTTGTAATGCGCACTTTTGATGTTATAAAGGAATTAAAGGTTTTCCCTTCATCACTTTGTACTGGGCATTTAAATAGTCCCACCACATAACCCCAAGAATAAAATCCTAGGGGTTTCCCCTCGGGGCTCCCCTTGAAACCTCTGGGAAGAAATTTCTAGGGTTTCCAATGACCCTATATGCTTACCCTTCAATGACCCAGATTTCTCCTGCTCAAGTGCTTGATCACTATACCTAGTCACATGATCAAAGAGGTTTAAGCCATTTCCTTATGAATTTCAGCACTTCAGTCTTAAGGATTTCAACCCCATTCTTGGAAATTGTTAATGCATGAATAAGGGCCTTTTCTCAGACCTCTGACACCTAGTCCATATATATACAAGGATATATTTAGGCCATCTCCAGTTATCCCTCCTCATATTTCTGAAGGTACTCAACCTAATTTTGCATGTCACAAGCAAAATAACTTTATATAGATAATATTATATAAATTCAATGTTATCTCTCCTGATCTTATGAGTAAATATTAGCTTGATTTCCAAAACATTTTGACATAGGAATTTGTTGATTGATAAAGATTTGTCCATCTCTTCATACACAAGCCATTTAGACCAATTTTCAAGCTCAGGATGGATACATGAGTAAACCATTCCTAAGAAAATATTCAAGGAGAACTTCTAAACATGAAGTCACATTCCTTATTATTAACCTGAACAATTTAGCAACAAATTGACCAGACATCCAAACATGTTAACGTAATTATTTAATCATTAATAGATATTCCCATCTCTTCATGCTCAAACATTCCTAGGTTAATTTTCAGCGCATAAACATTCACAGGAAATGAGTCATTCCTTAAAATATTTACAAAAGATATTGATATTCCTTATTACAGGAAAACAAAACTTCTCAAGATTATCATGATAATACTTCAGCACAATAAAAAAATACATGACAATCACACGCACGAAAATATGAGAGTATACTTATCTTATAAGAGACATGGAAACTAAGATTGGGACTGTAACTCTCCATTCAACCTTAGACAAGCTACAACCACTTTTACTTGTAGTTTTCATCCCTTAACCAAATTCCAATGCTTGAGGTGGAGTTCTTTTGAGTGGAAACTTAACCAATATTAACAACTGAAACAGAATGTGTCAATATCACTCTACCTTTATCCACCAACTACATAAGCTTCCTCTCAGTCTTTTTATACTTTTAGACATGATTAACATCCATGCCAAGATACCATAGTACATAGAGTCTCAGCTCATTTTCAGGAGAAGGGAGTCCACATCAAGGGAAGCTTCATCAATGGATAAACTACTAATGAGTAAGAGATCAGGTACTTGATCAGTGAGTTTAGCAAAAGAGCTTCAACCCCAAGGAAACTCTCGGCATCTCATCAACCCTCACAAATACCAGAGTGTCCCTTCCCAACCTAGTAGGTTCATCAATCCACAAGCTTCTAGGGGGTTCTCCAACCTTTAGGAGAGCCATTGCTTTCTATATTTTTTTCACCTAGAAAGCCTCTTTGAGAGTTCCTCAACTGATTCACTTTCTCTAGAGCATGATGATGTTGATACAGATCATTCCTCTCTCTCTTTACGCCTCTGACCCTTGGAAGAATTTCCTTGTAGTGCTCACCTTTGTTGTGTTCCACTACGTTTGCATTGAATGTGTTCTTCCCCTGCCCATTGTGAAAACATGAATCCATTATCTGCCTCCCTCTTTGACTTGTTTTTGTGCGTCTTCCAACAAACCAATTTTCTATATTTTTCCAAGGATCCACTTAGTCAACCTACCTTCGACAATGCAAGCCATTTATGTTCTTTAGTGTTTTGTCCTATTTTCTTGATATTAGAGCTAAAGGACACTTGGGCATGTCCTTTTCTTTTTGAGATAATTTATTACATATTCATCCCATTTAAGCCTCTCAATCAACCCATGGATGTTGTATTTAAATTCACCAATTCCTCAAGAAATCTCCCTCCCCAAGCAAATGGAATGTGTTTCCTTTTTTCTTAGCCTTTTTTACTAATTATCATTATTTACAATGAGCATGAATGTTAACCAGGGGTTGTCACAATGACCTTGGAAATGGAGAGAGGATTGTGAAGTTTCACAATGGGGAAGACCATTCATAGAGGAAGATAAATTCATATAGAGACCTAATAATGGAGAAAAAGTGGGGAGTCATTTAAAAACTCATGGGCACACAATATGCAATTAGGCAAAATAGAGAGCATGCAAACAAAGTGGAGAACATGTAAAGAACTTCGAGAAGACTCATAAGGGGAGAATGAGTGGGGATTCAATCATAGGTTAATCAATGCATAACATGCAATCAAGAAAAAAAAAAAAGAGAGCATTCAAGCATAGTGGAAAATGTGTAGGGAGCATGGAAGAGACCCACAAGTGTATGAAGAAATGAATTTGAAAGTAGAGTGTTATCATTCCTTAGTGGAATTATTTTTGTATCATTATGGGTGATTATAACTCAATTGGATTAGCTCAATACATCTATTAAGTTTCCATTCATGAGTTGGATTAGTACTTGTGCATTTTGGGATTACAACACCCAAATTTTGCTTGCTAAATTTGTGTAAAGTAACTCTAAAACTTAGCTAAGTTGAGGGGGTTTTTATTTGATGTGTTGGAAAATCACGAGAATCAAAAGGTAAGTAAACTAACAAGGGACTATTGAGTATTGAAGGAGTTTCCTTATTTTCTTTAAAATATAGCTAAGCAACATCTCGAGATCGTAGAAGCTGCAAGTTCATTAGAGAAGAAAATTTCTTTCATTAGTTTATGTGTGTGAAGGACAGTTTATTTCACCTAGTCAATATCCTAAGAGTTGAAAAGCTCCCCTTGTGGTAGCATGGCTTAGCTAGGGGGTGACTATTTGTAGAAAGTTTAATGTTCATTTGAGCCTATGGTTGGCTAGAAAATGACTCATTTCCAATCAATTGAGTTGCTCATATTCTACATAAGTATTTTTTGTCTCATGACATGCTATATGTATGGGTGTTAATTTTAGGTATGTTCTATGCTAGAGAAATTTATTTCAATTTTCATAGATAGTTCAATGTCTTTTCCAGATTAGCAATCACATCAACATTAAATTAAACTGCAGATAGAACATAGATATAAATCACAGAAGACAAGCCAAGACAAGAGGACACAAGATGTGGTGCTAGCCAGGGACAAACCCCAATGTGGGGAAACCCTTGATCAATTCTTCTTTTATGTTCTTCAAAGTTCAACAGAGAAAGTGAAAGAGATAGTACATTTAAAATAGAAGTCAACACTTTGAATTTTGATATCTGCAGAGATCAGCGGAAGGCATCTTGCTTCAACTGATTCTCTAAGGTGACTTCTTCACCTATCATAGTGCTGCATCTCGTCCATTTGCCACACCTTACCGTGTAGCACCATGCTGCCCCATCACAATGTTGGATCTAGATGACTGAGCTGCTCTCATCTTCATGCTGCTCATCATGCTACATCTTCCATGGTCTCATCCATCATCAAGCTGTCGATGCTTATGAATACATTCATCATGATGTTGTCCATGCTCCATGCATCATTGTGCTACCCATACACATGATCTCATTTATCATGATGCTCATGATCTCATACATCATGTTTCCCATACATCATGCTACTCATATATCATGCTGCCCATGTACATCATGCATTTGTTGCACATATATCATGCGACATGCTACTCATATATCATGTTGCCCATATACATCATGCATCATGCTACTCATATATCATGCATTATGATGCTCATATATCATGTTGCCCATATACAACATGCATCATGTTGCTCATATATCATGCATCATGCTACTCATATATCATGCTACCCATATACATCATGTTATAGCAAGACAATAATATATATCAACTAAACTTACTACTATTCCATGACCAAGACTGTGATTGGCTTGAGTATTGACCCAATATATAGCTCACAGTTGTGTCCTTATGACTGCACCTAATACGTCCTTTTTGCCTGCATAGATATTTATTGCCATAGCCTGCATATATATACATTGCCATTGCCTATGTGTATATATGTTGTCATTTACTGCAGATTTGTCTACGTATATGAGTCTCCATTTACCAACGTATATGTGTCTCATTTTCCAGCGTATATATGTCTCAATTGCTACGGATTTACCAACGCATATGTTGCTCATTTTCCAGCGTATAAGTGTCTCATTTTCTGCGAGTTTACCAACGTATATGTTGCTCATTTGCTACAAATAGTTCAGCGTATATGAGTCTTCATTTATAGCATAATGTCCTCATCATGAATAGCGTGCAGTTCCTCATTATTAACGGTGTATAGATCTCCATGAATAGCATAATAATGTCTTCCTTACTATGGCTAAGTGTCTCCAATTACTGCGTTAGATTAGGGCATCATCTTATCGAATCCTTCATTAGTGTCTCTCCTTCTCCAAAAACCCAAGATGTGGAGAGGAGATCACACCAAGAATGTGTGTGTACAAATGACTTCAAGTCCTTACCAATTTATACTAAAACGTAGATGATGAATAGGCATGACTATTGGGCTTCTGAGCCTACTCAAGTTGCTGGTAGGCTTGATAATAGTTCCATAATCAAAATAAATTCATATCTCCATAAATACTTATCGGAATCAAATGATCTTTAGATCAATCCTAAACCTCTCAATGAGAGGGATCCAATAAAAATATCAGATGTTATAAATAAGATGAGCCACATGTAGTTTGGCCCTAGCTGCCAATTTTAACACTCCCTCTCAACTAGGGAGAACTCCATCCACTGATCCATATGTCTAACTGTACTATCTCTGCCATAAATGCCCTGCATTGCTCTGCTCAGCTCTACTAGCTCTGCTGGCTTTGCTTAGCTCTGCTGGCTCTACTCAGCTTTGTTGGTTCTGCTCTGCTTTGCTCATCTCTACTCTGTTCAGCTCTGCTCTGCTCAGCTTTGCTCATCTCTGCTCTATTCAGCTATGCTCTATTGAACCATGAAGAAGAAAAATTGATTAAGAATGTCTCATACCATTCTCCACTAACTCGAACTCAATCTCAGATTGTGTACCACTGGTCCTAGACCAGTCTCAACTGACCCAAAGTAGTGTCATAGTGGGTACCACTCCTACTACTGGTCCCAGACCAGTATCATCAATCTCAGAGAGTGTACCACTGGACCCAGACCAGTCTCAACCGACCCGAAGTCATCATCATAGTATGTACCACTCTCACTGATCCCAGGCTAGTCCTCCACTAACCCGAAGTCAGTCTCAGAGTATGTACCGCTGGTCCCAGACCAGTCTCAACTGACCTGAAGTTAGTGTTATAGTGGGTACAACTCCTACAACTGGTCGGAGACCAGTCCTCCACTGACCCAAAGTCAGTCTCAGAGTATGTACCACTGGTCCCAGACTAGTCTCAACCGACCCGAAGTCAGTGTCATAGTGGGTAAAACTCCTACAACTGGTCCCAGACCAGTATCATTGATCCCAGATCAATGAAGGTCGTCTTAGCATAGTGAGTACGGTAGATACAATGATGCATCCATCGGTAGTACTATCGTCCTTATCCTCATTTCCTTGCTCATTGATCAAATGAGAGGTACTTCCCATGAGTCGAAGACTACATGGGTAGGATGCCTTGACAGGAGAACTAATCATCCTATCCACAGGAGAGCGAATCATCATGTCTAGTGGATGCCACGGAGAACTAATCATCCTGGCCCACAGGAGAGCGAATCGTCCTATTCCACAATCACCATGGAGAACACATCATCCAGGCCTTATAGGAGAGCTAATCATCCTGATACATAATTGTCATGTAGAACACATCATCCAGACCTCACAGGAGGCCATGCTAGCAACAATATACTCTGCCTCGGTAGTGCTCAAAGCCACCGACTTCTACTTCCTACTCATCTAGGATATCGAAGCAGATACCAAGGAGAACCAGCACTGAGAAATGCTCTAGTGATCCTCCACACTGCCTGCCCACTCAACATTTGAATAATCATGTGGTTTCATATTTTCGGCAGTGTATCTCAATCCATGAGAGATTGTGCCCCGAAGATATCTCAGAATATTGTTGGCACCAATCTAGTGAGGCTAAACCGAATATGAGTTCATCATACTAACTACAAAACATATGTCCTCATGGAGGTTTTCCAAGAACACCAACGTGAATGAGTTTATGAAACTCAGAGGTATTTTGCAAATCTGGTCCGACATCACTACCATATAAATTCTAAAATTTAAGATCCTTGAGGTAGTCACAAACTTGTAGTTTATATTTCCACATTTGGAATCCACGTCCCTCTGTCTTCTACAAATGAGAGGGTCTGCACCTGTTAGACATAGGTGCTGGTATGAGAGGTCTGTCATCCACAACCTCTGGATGGTTTGGATCGATTTCACTCCTAGTGAATCTCAGCTTCATCAAACAGTTGTTGATCCTGTCATACTATGCCCAGGGTGTTTTGCTTCAAGCCATAGAGCGCTTTCTACTACCTGCATACATGAGATTCTTGATCATAAATCTCAAACTCCCTGGGTTGTTCCAAACCTGTGGACCTGTGGCATGAGGGGAATGGTCCCCTTATAAGTTTTCCTTCAATACATCTCAGACATGTGCCTTCATGCTCTTTTTGAATTTAGGCATCCTTGTCACCATTTGACTCACAGACCTCAGGTGCTATGTGTCAATGCACATGGTCCCCAGTGGACTTCCTACAACTTGATACAACCTTGAACTCAAAAAAATATCTGAAAAATATATTTTCAAACACATACCTTTCCATAGATGAGTGCCACCTTGTAAATTTTGACTTCCATTGTTGAAATGGACACCAAGTTGTGCGATCATGTACATAAAGGAGATCTTTCCCTACACCCTTTCGAGAATAAGTGGCATCGGCTCCAACTATAATCCTATGATTTTTTCCATATCTACCAAATTCGAGAGTGTACCCATCTATTTGATGAAGTATCTTGAAGCACTACAATCAATAAGCCAGATTCCCAAAGGATATGGGGTTCCTTGCTTTCTCTGAAGAGTTGGCCATGTCCTTGATGACTTGCATCTCTACCATTCAGACACCCCTCCGCATAATGGCCAAAATTATTGCAACCAAGGCATCCGTCTTTTCTTCCATCCTTCGATCCAAACTTCCCAATTAAGTGATCTTTAGGTAGGCCATCAGAAACTTCTGTTCCACCATTCTGATAATATTCTCTGCTTCGACTTCACCCTTGGTGAATTAGAAGAGGGATGATGAACCCATTGATCCTTTTGTCCTATCCCAACTATCTTTGGTGATTTATCTTTCACTCTTGCTTGGGCATAGTCTTCACCTTAGCTCTGATACCATGTTAATTTTAGGTATGTTCTATGCTAGAGCAATTTATTTCAATTTTCATAGATAGTTCAATGTCTTTTCCAGATTAGCAATTACATCAACATTAAAGTAAATTGCAGATAAAACATAGATATAAATCGCAGAAGACAAGCCAAGACAAGAGGACACAAGAAGTGGCCCTAGCCAAGGACAAACCCTAATGTGGGGAAACCCTTGATCAATTCTTCTTTTATGTTCCTCAAAGTTCAACAGAGAAAGTGAGAGAGATAGTACATTTACAATAGAAGTCAACACTTTGACTTTTGATATCTGCAGAGATCAGTTGAAGACATCTTGCTTCAACTAATTCTCTAAGGTGACTCTTTCACCTATCATAGTGATGCATCTCATCCATTTGCGCACCTTACCATGTAGCACCATGCTGCCCCATCACAGTGTTGGATCTAGATGACTGAGCTACTCTCATCTTCATGCTGCTCATCATGCTGCATCTTCCATGGTCTCATCCATCATCTAGCTACCCATGCTCATGATTACATTCATCATGATGTCGTCCATGCTCCATGCGTCATTGTGCTACCCATGCACATGATCTCATTTATCATGATGCTCATGATATCATACATCATGCTGCCCATACATCATGCTACTCATATATCATGCTACACATATACATCATGCATCATGCTACACATATATCATGTGTCATGCTACTCATATATCATGCTACCCATATACATCATGCATCATGCTACTCATATATCATGTTGCCCATATACATCATGCATCATGATGCTCATATATCATGCATCATGCTACTCATATATCATGCATCATGTTGCTCATATATCATGCTGCCCATATACATCATGTCATAGCAAGACAATAATATATATAAACTGAAATTACTATGGTTCCATGACCTAGACTGTGATTATCTTGAGCATTGACCCAATACATAGCTCATAGTTGCGTCCTTATGAGTGCACCTAATACATCCTTTTTTCCTGCATAGATATTTATTGCCATAGCCTGTGTATATATACATTTCCATTGCCTGTGTGTATATATGTTGTCATTTACTATAGATTTTCCTGTGTATATGAGTCTTCATTTACCAACGTATATGTGTCTCATTTTCTAGTGTATATATGTCTCATTTGTTGTGGATTTACTAGCACATATGTTGCTCATTTGCCAGCATATATGTGTCTCATTTTCTGTGGGTTTACCAGTGTATATGTTGCTTATTTGTTGCGGATAGGTAAGCGTATATGAGTCTTCATTTACAATGTAATGTCCTCATCATGAACAGCATGCAATTCCTCATTTTTAACAGCATATAGATCCCCATGAACAATGTAATAATGTCTTCCTTACTGCAGCTAAGTGTCTCCAATTACTGCATTGGATTAGGGCATCATCTTAGGGCATCCTTCATTAGTGTCTCTCCTTCTCCAGAAACCCAAGACGTGGAGAGGAGATCATTCCAAGAATGTGTGTACAAATAACTTCAAGTCCTTGCCAATTTATACTAAAACGTAGATGATTATTAGGCATGAATATTGGGCTTTTGAGCCTACTCAAGTTGCTGGTCGGCTTGATAATAATTCCATAATCAAAATAAATTCATATCTCCATAAATACTTATCAAAATTGGATGATATTTAGATCAATCCTACACCTCTCGATGAGAGGGATCCAATAAAAGTATTAGTTGCTATAATTAAGATGGCCCACATGGAGCTTGGCCCTAGTTACCAATTTTAAAAATGTGTAATTGGTGTTTATTACTTCTCTGGTTAGAGGAATGAAATGTATCCATTGTAACCATGTCTCTTGAATGAGAAAACCCTGAATGAAAATGCCTATAATTTTATATTGGAATATATGGGACAGATGAACGAATTTAGATTTCATGTATGTAAGTTTGGCATGCTGATGTGTTGGCTCCTAGAGGGAGCAGGTCTTCTAAGTATGGTGTATATGCATTAATGAATGATTGAGAGTTGTGTTGGTTGCAAAAGGGTACTTAATGGGAGTAGTGATCTCAACTATAATGATCACCAAGCCTTGGTATAATCACCCTTTGAATGATTTGAGGGTCAATAATATACATCCTTCACAACTTATGAGCTTGTTTGCATTGAGGTATTTGAATTCTATGTGATAAACTTATGAATGCTTGATTAGTTGCCTAACAGAGTTGTTTCTCTTGCTTAGTAAATATATGAAGAGATATGTCTTCTAAAAAAACATATATGAAGGGATATGAGGTCATAGGGTGTTGTGATGCCTTGTAAAAGGATCACTTGAGCAATGAGGATGATGGATTGTTTAGTCTAGTTGAAAGGATATTTATGATTGGGAACATGATAGGTGTTTGAGCCATTATAGGATTGCATACAAGTCAATGCAGTATTATTTCAAGAAAATTGTTAGAAAGTTATATATTACAGAGCAATGGAACACATAAAATATATTGCAGAAATATAAACACGGGAAACACATAAAACAAGAGAGACACAGATATACATGGTTCACCCAATTTGGGCTACATCCACAGAGAAATAGCCACTCTTTCCTTTTATATTATCCAACAAAATGAAGAGATAACCCCTACAGCAGAATTCACTCTTCTCTCTCACACAATCTCCTCTCTCTTTCTTACTCATAATACAAATCTACATAGTCACAATCCAATTCCCTCATACATAGAGATGGGTTTCCTTCTAGGGAAAAAAACCCTAAATTAAACATAACTTCTACCGTCAGGTTTCTGCTTAATAAACGACCCAGATTGACTATGAAATTACAACATTTTACAAGGCAATTTTACATCTATTTTTAGCTTCGGGGGGGCTCCAAATAATCATTGATCCCCCTTGGTGGTGCACATTTACGGCCGTCATTGCCACCACATTAAGAACTAGGGTCCAATGTGGTGATACCTCTGAATAAAGAAGATAATCAGCTCCACAACCAGCAAAAGCAATAGAACCAAAGATAGATTTTTTATTTTGAAAATATGACTAAGGTATTTAATCTTCACAAAAAATCTAAAGCAGAAATTCGAATAAAATTCTCCTTTGAATACCTAAGCTTGAGTGATAATTATGAGCTATCAATTTAATAACTTGAACCTCAAACTCAAACCAAGCCGTAGAAGCCAATATATATTGCTTACTAGCTGGTGAAGTTCAAAAACAAAGTTACCGATCAAACGAGAACTCTAGCCAAAAAACCCCAAAAAGAAATGAAGAAAAAGGCTAAAAATGAGAAGTGTTGATGCTAGTATAACATTTTTTTGGGGATAAATTTTCAACATTTTTTAAAAATGGCAGTAAAAACCTTTTTTTTGTCCAAAAGACACCCTGAAAATGAAAAGTGTTGATCCTGGAATAACGTCATTTTTTTTCAGGGTAAATGTTGAACATTTTTTAATAATGATGTTAAAGATAAAAAGAATATCATGACTCTAAAAATATTTACAGTTACAACAATTTTCAAGCATGACATTAAAGATAAAATAGCATGTCCTTCAAAAATTTTAAAATTCCAACGATTTTTGGGCATGCCATTAAATATAAAATATCACGTCTTTGAAAAACCTTAAAATTCCAACAATTTTTAGTCATTGTGCTAAAGAAAAAATACTTATAACTGTTTTCAACGATAGCATTAAAGATAAAATATCATGACTTATAAAAACATTAAGATCTTGACAATTTTTCAACCATGGAATTAAAACCAAAGGTTATGACTACAAAAAAACCTTAAGTTTTCAAATTATTTCAAGCAAGACACTATGGAAAAATTTTATGACTAAAAAAACTTTAAAAATTAACACCTGAATGAAAGAGTTATTATACCAAGAGTAATTAATTTTTAAATGCTAATTGTATAGTGATTTTAAAATCCTAGCCTAAGACAACTTGATGCATTGCAACAAAAATTTAAAAATCAACCATCAAATTGACACACAATGTAGGTGAACTCAACCCATTGTAATGAGAACATAAAGACCAACATTGAAATTGACACATTTTGGAAGCACACTCTATTCATTATAACAAAAATTTTAAAATCCACTATCAAATTGCACATAATTATTATGAACATATATAATGTTTAATCATAAAACATAACAAGTGCATTTCACTTTTAATAAAACATTAAAGACAAATCGGTAAAGTGAAATGTGTAGAGGATTAAAACCCATTGCGGCATGGCTAAATATGTGTCGCAGAAAGGATGAATCGAACAATTATGGAAAATGTGAGAAGTATGTTGTCCAATTAAGGTTTGGAGAAGAATTTTTGGGCAGAAGCAGTCAATACCACTTGCTACCTTATAAATAGATCTCCAACGACATCCTTAGATGGTGGTATCCCTGAAGAAGTTTGGACTAGTAAGAAGTTGAATTATTCTCATTTGAAAATATTTGGATGTGAAGCATTTGTACATATTCCCAAAGAAAATAGAACTAAGCTAGATGATGAATCTATGAAATGCATTTTTCTGGGATATGTGAATGAAGAATTTGATTATCGTTTATGGGATCCAGTCAAACATAAAATTATTAGAAGAAGGGATGTTATATTGAATGATTCAAAAATGTTTAAGAGAATCGTAGGTGAGATAGAGATCAAGAAAGTTATTGATAGGTTTGAAGAGAAACATGAAGACATCTTACCAATGCAAGAAAATGGACAACAAATTCAAGAGCAGGAAGGACAACAAATGGAAAATGATGAACACCAAGAAGAAGGAATCTTGTAGGAACCTTTACATGAGGTTCAACGTGATAATCCACCACCACAGTTGGTTCGTATATCTTCTAGGCCTCATAAACCTTTGTAAAGGTATCCTCCTTCAAACTATATACTATTAACTGATGAAGGTGAACCTAATTGTTTTCAAGAAGCTTGTAAAGTTGATCACAGTAAAGAATGGAAGAAGAAATGAACTCTTTCCTAGAAAATAAAACTTGGGAGTTGGTAAATCTCCAAAAGGTAGAAATGCTTTACAAAACAAATGGATTTCTTTGGGGAGTCTTAAATGAATTTGTCTAAAACCAACAGCAAAAATGAAAGCCCCTTTATCAATTTTTTTTTATGTATTGTTGTAAGCCCTGGCTTAGACCAAGACTAGAAAGCACATTAAAGTTTAGGCCATCATGACTAAAGAGAGGTTTTAGAATATTAATCATGTCATTTGTGATTGTTTATATGATGGTGAGTCATCAATATCAGTTTGTGGGGAGTCGGCAGGAGTAATTGAATTTAGATAAAGAAATAATGACAATAATTGTAGTTTCTACTCCAACTGAGATGTATAAATTGTCATAAGTTCAATGCAATGATCAAGCTCACTTTGTGAGTTTCAACATTGTATCAGAGCCATCATTAAGTAAGCTTGGTGGAGTGAAAAGCTGAGGGCTCGATCTTCTTTGAGTAAGCTCGATGGAGTGAAAAGCTAAGGGCCAAGGCCTCTATGAGTAATACAATTGTGATTTCTTCTTTTCATTTTCTTCTATCTGTGATGATTTTATTTCTGCTGATTTTATTTCTATTGTGCTTCTCTAGCCTTATCAATTCAGTTACCATTGTTTTCCAGAATGTTCATTGGTGTCAGGCCGGAGATGTCAGCTCATCGATGATTAGAACAAGGGTATTTTCTTGGTACATCGGTGATTTGGCCAACGCTATTTCCACAACAAGGTGGCATCCAACCAAGAGTATTCACATTTATTTCACTATTTTGGCCTAGATAATTTCCATTGAAATCAACAATATAACCAAAAATTGTTTTATAAAATTTCAAAAAAACCTGTCAAACATAGATTTAGTGTTGGGTTGGAATTGCATCTCTCTCGATAGTTCACTACGAACCATGGAGGTGTTCCATCAGTGTTCACTAAATGTTTCCTCATCTAAAATTGTTGCCTCCCCTTTGGCTTGTCCATGGTAGTTTTGTAACATAATAGATAACTCTATAGGGAATTTAAAAGTGGTTCCATGTAAGTGATGGTGTTGTCTACTCTGTAAGTAATTAGACAAATATGAAATGAAAATAAAGGAAGTAACATTTTTTTTTTGAAAAAGGGGAAAGAGGACATTGAAGTGAATTAAAGATATTAAATGTTTAAAGAGACAACAAGTTTGTAAAATGATTAGATATTACATTGCATAAGTTTAAGAAATAATGTATTGGAATAAGTTAAAAGCAATAATGTATTAAAATAAGTTTTTACATAGTTAAATATTGTTGACAATTTCTAAATGTATACAAAATATTTTTTTGGTTGTGGAGAAATCTTGTTTTTATTTTCAAATAATATCGAATAAAAGTTAAAAAGGGATGAGAGTTGTTTTTATGAGAGAGATTTTTTTGGAGAAACTTTGTTCTCATTGCCAAGTAATATAAAATAAAAGTTAAACATAGATGAAAGTTAGTTGTTCTTGCGAGAGAATATGGCCAAAGATTTTTGTTTAGGCCTTTTAAATTTACATATGACCATAAGGAAGACTATACATGTTTATCATTGATTAGAGGCTAGAGGCAAAATTATTAACTAAGTTCTTGCTTGTTTTTACCGTGTATAAATTGTACAATTGAAGAGAACAAATAAATATGACATGCTTGGATACTACCCCACAAACTTATCTTTTATTACTTTTGTAACATAATATTGACTCATAGATTGATTCACCATGAGCATTCTATTACTATGATGCAATGCATATACTTTTATATGGGGCAGACTAACCATTCCAGTTTTTAACTTTTTGGTTAAAATCTTGTAACCCTATGAATTAATTGTCTCTGGAAGGATGAAATGACTTAAACAACCCCATAGGCTATAGTCTTGATAAAGGGTGAAAACCCAATTTTCCCAATGTTGGAGCAACATTGTGAAAATGTTGGGTTGACTAGGGAAAAAAGCCCAAAATTAGAGGTGGCATTCATAAACCCTCATATTTGAGAGCTCGTGAAGAAAATCTATAAATACAAGAGAGTTAGAATCATTTGGGCATCAATGGATTGAATTAATTTGTCTTTGATTTTCTTTGAGCCTGAGGTTATGAGAGTTTTAAGGCTCCCTTCTCTTCTTTATTAATTTTAGTGGAGGTGATCCCACCCCACCTAGTCACCTTCTTCTTGTTTTGGCACAGGTTATGGAAGTAATTCTAGTTTGAGAAAAATAAAGGTTCTATTTGGTCTTGGCACAGGTTATTCTTGAGTAGCTCAAGTCAAGTCTGAAATAGTTTTCTATGGCCAAAGGAATTCCTTCTTGTGCCCTCTCTTTGAGTGAAGGTCAACCAAAACTATCATTTAGTCTCATAACCCCCTTGATCGGAAATCACAAGGTTCTAACTCAATTTAGATGTTTGTCTGAGCATTAATTTGTCTACATAGGACTTGCATTAGGGTACCTCTAATTTGTTTGGGAAAACTGAATTTGTTGGATCCAAAAGTTGGACACCTATTTCTGACTTAATCCCATGCAAGACTCATAGCCTATCTAATTTTCCACTTTACATTTGGAAGGAGAAGTGCATGAATGGTGATATCATGGACTATTCACTTTGGAACATTCCATCATAACATCATATATGGACTTCACCCAATAATTGATAGAGTGTTTTGATTGAAGGGACCTTGACATACATTCTAGAAAATTGGCACAAATCAAACAGACAGGAACACTAGATGAGTACATTGAAGATTCCAACGGACAACAGTCATTGTAACAGACCTATTAGAGAAGAGGTGGGTCATGCTATTCGTATAAGGTCTAGTTGAACCACTACACAAATGATTTAATGCATTCAATCCACATGTTGGAAATGCTAAGGGGGTGAATCAATATTTCTTAGTTCAATTAGTATTTTTAACTTATCATATCATTAAACATATTAGCATTAGTTAAACATAAATAATCATTAACACCATTCAACAATGCATAGAATCAAGAGAGTAGAAAACAAATATTTTTAAGTGGAACCCTTCTGGGAGAAAAACCATTGAACACTTCATAATATGTATTTAATAAGTACATCAATAGGAAGTTCCAACTTCCATTATTTTTAGCTACAATAGAGGGAAGCTCCAACCCCCTAGTTTACAAGCAGAAATATAATGGATGCACCAACACCCTCTTTATCATACTACTAGAAGGATGCTCCAATGCCCAGGTTTATAGGCTCCAACCTAAAGGATGCTCTAACACCCTGTTTACTAACTGCTACTGGATGGATGCTCCAATGCCCTGCATAGGCTCCAACCTGCCCTAGCGCCACCCTTCCATATTAAAGTTTTCTTAGGATCTAATCTAAAGGAGACTCTACTCTCTTGCATTGCACCACCCTACCATCCTTATGAGTCAGTTGGCCATGTTTTACAATTTTTAGACTAGATTTTCCTACGCCCAATATCAATATAAAATAAACTGCGACACAAATAAATACCAAAAACTCTGCGCAACAATCAATTTGATATTTTCAACATAAAATTTACTTCAAAATCAAATCTTCTTTTGTACATCGAACCCTAGCTAGACAAACAACTCTACCAAGTACATTATCATAATCAAATATATCTCTACTCAATATCAATGCCAAACCCTAGTTGATCAAACCATAGCACTAGATTCTCTCGATTCAACAAAAAGATCTACTACAACTCATCTAGTATGTCTAATGATAAACCCTAGATCCTCAATAAGTCTCTTTTACACAACAAATGCCATTAAAATTCCTTTGCTTATTAATAACATTAAGTCTTGCAAAACAATATTTGTCTTCAACAACATATATATCAAAACAATTTTGCAAAAACCCTCTCTCTGCTCATCAAACACATCCACACTTAATAGCATCAAACCCTAGGCAACATACTCATTTACTTTTAATACATATTCTAGTCATAAATGGTGAATCACAACAACTTCAAACATGTCTAGTTGCATCTAATTCAAACATGATCGCCCAACATATTATGGTTTTCAATTTAGATCAAAATTATGACTTCCAAAACAAACCATATATTAATAGTTCGACCAATTGCAGTTCTAGGGAACATTCTACAATATGATAGAAAATTAGTGCCAATTCTACAGAATGATCACCAAATTTCAGCTAACCCACTGAAAGTGATAACAATGCAAAAAAATGACATAAATATAAAGAATTAAAGTGTGGTTATAATGTTTCTATAGTATCTAACTTTTGAACTTTTGTATTCAATGTTCAACCACCATGTGGCTATTCAATCCTTTGTTCAATCTATAACATATGCAGTCCATGTGGAAGCCATCATGCATATGAACATACTTTAACTAACATGTTTGTCAACACGAGTTGATAGCTAGTTGCGTTGACCATATCATGTGTCACTACCTCCAAGTCACATGATGCTTTTCGTGGTCAATTTAACAAATGTATTTAAGAATTGATTGCATGTAGGCACATCACTCCAATAGACAACTAGAACCAATAGAGTATTTGGTCTTCATACTCAACATTTGAGTTGCAAAAAAAACAATAAGCTTCAAGCAGTTTTGCGCCACATACTAAGATAGAGTCCAGGAAGGTTTGGTAGATCATATTGTCCATAATGCTTCATATAATTTGGTAGAATTAAAAACGAGACCGCATGAGAAACTAGCCATAACGCACCTTGTAGCATTGGACCTCATCAATCAGTGGCTCATCTTAGGCATATTAGACTTCTTCATATCTATATGAAATGTTTATGTTAAAAAAATGCTAAAAATGTACCAAGTCATGTTGTTCAATAACCTCAGAATCTATTCGAGGAGGAAGATGTTGTCCGTCCACGATAAAAGAAATTATATATATGCATATGTGTTCTAGTCATCAAAGACAGTCATAACACAAATTCAATCTCATACATTTCTCATATCAAACATCGTAAAAAGAATTAAACTTTTTGACATTTGAATCAAAGTACAAGTATCATTGTCTTTATTAATGAAATCATTATACTATAACTCTCGTCTTAGGGTTGCATCATATAAATGCACAATTATATGTTCTTCATTGTACTATAGAGACTAGTGTTAAAAGAGACCGAAGCATGGGTATGCCAGCAACTGCTTTAGGATAGTTGTATTTTAGGGCATTACTTCTAGTGAAAAGCCTCCAAAAATAAAAGGTTAAGCTCTAGAACTTGGTTTGCATTTTGTATGCTAGTTGAATCCATTCGCATCATATTACAATTTGGGAGATCAGAAATATGTTGGAGCCAAGGAAAATTTCATGACAACTGTATCATCACTGGTTCAAATTCCTCTAATCAGAGCTACAACCAAACCTAAAACCCTTCATAAAACGGATAAATAGTCCCAGATACCTCAACGAATCTCTTGACAAAAAAAATATCAAAAGAACAACTTCAGATCTTCAGTTGATATTACATCATTTTGTTTAATAGAAGTGTACGGCCTCAGAACAGGCCTAAACCTTTGCAAGTTTCTTAACCATCAAAATTTTTGGCATTCTCTAGATCTTCTTGATTATCATGTTTGCAGAACCTCAAAGAAACCCTTGTTAGATCAACGAGTATGTTCCATGCCTTTTAAAGGAGAATGAGCCTTCTTTTATAGTGGTAAAAGAGACTTATAGGAGCCAATATGAGCCATGAGGAAAAATTTAATTTGAAATTTAAATTTCATTTGGAGCCATATTTTCCCTCCAGTGTGGACCATATAATTTTAATTTTGAATTAATAAAAAATATTACTTTTGACTCAACAAATAAATTTAACCCCTTCATAAATATTTAATTTAACCTTTTAATGAAGGTCCTTTCTCTCCACATGATATGTGT
>APFE030080959.1:0-11018 GCA_000404065.3 Pinus taeda | reverse complement strand
GGAGAAGTAAATTCAGTTTTCCTACCATTGGGATTCCTTGGAAGTATAGGAATGTGAAGGGGTTCCTTGGAAGTATAGGAATTTTCACATAGACACAAGATTTTTGCTAAGTGGAGGTCAAAAGGAAACATGTGGACAGAGAGAGGGCCAAGTACAGACGGAAAGAAGGCCGAATTATTTGTTGAAGATAAATTGATTTAGTGGCCAGCTGAGCTCACACATGCGCAGACCGTATAGGCTTGAGAAGGCCGAGTTAGGGGAGGAAAAGGGTGTCGTACAACGCTACTACAAGGCCATACAGCAGGGGTAAATAGGCAGAATTTATTGGAGAGAGGAACCAAAAATTTTAAACATTTTAGAGACCGATTTTCCCCTACAGCGGGCTGATCAATTTCCTACAGCAAACCGAGTTACAGGTTTTGCTACCACTGATAATTTTTTGTGTAACATTCTCTAAGGGTCTGACCCTAATTTTCCTGATTAACATAAAAGTGAAGGAGGATTGTTCTGTGTCATTTCTCTACTGTTTTTGGTCCAATTTCTCTTGTTATTTCCACTGCAAATTAATTTTCAAAAGTTAAAATACTAGGGTATTTTATTTTACAGCGGTTTCAGAAATTTTATTTGGGTAAAATAATTTTCGGGGTTTTTGTAAACTGCTGCAATAAAATAGATCTGATTTGATATTAAAGAATTAACAATAAAGTCGACTTGACAGCAATAGGCTTGCACAAGACTCTAGCCAATCTTAGTTCTAAAGGCAATTGTATGCAACAAGTGGAGTGATACTGTGGTATGATGCTTTACAAGTTATATGAAGACCTCAAGCCTCGTTTGTGGCTTGATTGAAGACCACAAGCCTGATTTGTGGGTTGATTGAAAACTGCAAACCCAATTTGCTGCATCCCTGAGAGGACCATAAAAGCAAGATTGAGAGTCTCAAGAAGTCCACAAATGCACCAATGGTTGGACTACAAATCACATGCTGCAGGCTACTTGTCCAGATTGCACAATGCGGGCAAATCACAATACTCAGAATGAACACATGGGATATGCACCTATGCAGAAGGTGAACTGTTGTGGATAAATATTGTTCTTACGCGTTATATAAGCACCACTTCTCTTTGGACTCGGGCTCTCTTAAACTCTAGCTCTCTTGTTGGACTCCTGATGCTTATAGGAGACGTCAAGGTGACGAAAGAATTCTTGCTCGATAGTAGAAATAGCATTCTGATTAATAATATTTACTACTTTTTGGCAAGCAATGACAAACTTTATGAAAATTAACGAAAAAACTTTTGAAAACCGTTCAGAAACAAAACACTTCGTTTGCCCCAAATTGGACCTCACCGCATTGCCCACTTAAACATTCTCCTTTGTCCGCGCAATCGTTTGGACTTTCTTTTGATCATAATAATGATGATAGTATTCTTCACAATCCACACTATTAATGCAACATTTTAATAAATAACAGAAAATGTGTCCAGCCTGCGCATTCTTTAACCATATCTCTGATTTATCCCAGACTTAGTTGCAGGGAAAATCTCCTATGCAATATCCTCCTTTCATTAAAGTCCGTGTGTAACATATCTAAACCAAAACATTGATAAAGAAAGACCCAGAATCTCCGAGTCCAACACATCAACTTGAAAAAATATATGCTGAAAAACGTTCTCTCCTACCCCACAAACGGGAGACATACACACCCTTCTTGTTTCCATCTCCTCGAACCTCAATAAACACTGGATCTCTATAGTTTAAGTAACACAATTAAAAAAAAAAATGTTGATGTAAGTTTCTCGATATATGTTATGTGCGAGTTTACTGATGTCAACTCACACACCAGTAAACTCGTACACAGCATATATCCAGAAACTTACATCAACATGACTGTGCGGTGGAAATATACACTCACAAAATTCTTTTGGTAAGGCATATTGCTACCAAACCCACTGAGCTATGAACTTATATCCAGCCTGCGAAAATAAATTGAGTTGAGATAATAAATATTTTGGTAGAATTCCTTGGTTGTGAAATATGTATAACTGTCTTATCAGCCATAGGCCCCGCAGTAAGCAGAATTACATTCCTCCTTTTGGAAAAGGAGCTTTTCTCCTCTTCCAGCAGTTACGTCTCTCTTTGAAAAGGATCCTCTGGGATAACAATATCCTAGCTTCAAAGACTATTTAAGATTGGAAACAAGCACCATGCAAGAAATTTATATTATTATAAGAGAAGATTCCCAATACTAGAGAGACCAATCCTTCAGTAGCCTTAAATAATATCAGTTATATTGCAACTTAGCGTCATGGAAATGCCAGTAAGGGGGACGTGGTTTACATTTGCTAAGTTTGCTGTGGTTTTTACTTATCTCAATTTACTATCAGAAAGTATTTTTCACCATCACAGATAGGCATTTGACAAATTTGGTGGGGATGCGGGTGAAGACATTTTTTACACTGAACTTTGAAAAATTGGAGAAAGCTCTGAGCAAGGATCGTTGGGATTCTACGAAAGCTTTCTCAGCCAAATAATTATGGGGTTAGCGATGTTTTTCATAGACTTATGGTTGTATGTACAAACAAACATGAACTGAGTTGTTACAGTTCTGGTTTTCAAATCATATATTACATCACAAATGCTAGTCCTCGGTAAGCTACTTAAAGTCAATAATATGCCAAAGTTGGAGTTAAACAAGCTTCAGCTTATTATTATTCAATTTAATTAGCATCACCAATAATCCCCACAAGAACAAAATCCTTCCTTAAAATGATGGAAACGCTTTGAATCCCTCACAATAATTTCTCTCCTAACAATCTTGGAGATGAACTTAGTAGCAGTGTGGCAATCACCACACACACGAAGGTTTTTGGAGATTCGAATAGGGGTCTCTGAGCTTGTATTGATAAGCCCAAAAGCAATGGCTAGCTTCTCACTGTGACTTGATAGGTTGTGTTCCTTCACTTCCTCTTCCACATCATGCAGCGCAAAGTTTGTGTCAGGGACATATCCTGCTTCCTTCATTTTCCCAGCCAACGTATCCAACAGCGCATAAATTTTGTCTGATTGAGGATGTGACTTGTCTCCCACAACAAATGCGTAAACCTTTTTATTAAACTCAATCAGGCTACATCCCGGTGTCTTGTTCAATCTCCTTTTTTTCATCATTGTTCTCACCTTTTCTACGTCATCCCACCTACCAGCCGCAGCATAGATGTTTGACAGCAATACATAACGTCCAGGATTTTCTTGGTCTAGGTCAAGAAGATGCTCTGCCACAGACTCTCCTAACTCAGTATTGCCATGAATTCTGCAGGCACCAAGCAAGGCACCCCACACACTAGCACCAGGTTCAAAGGGCATCCTTTGGATAAAGTCTTGTGCTTCATCCAAATGCCCAGCACGACCAAGAAGGTCAACCATGCATGCATAGTGCTCCTCCTTAGGGGTAATGCGATATTGTGGAATCATGCAATCAAAGCATTGCCAGCCCTCATTTACAAGGCCTGCATGACTGCATGCAGACAAAACACAGACAAAGGTAATGCCGTCTGGCTCCAGGCCTTGCTGTCGCATTTGGGAAAATAAAGAAAGGGCGTTCTCACCTTGCCCATGCATCCCATACCCGGCTATCATTGCACTCCATGAGACAACATTTCTTTTCGGCATTCTGTCAAAAAAAAGGCGTGCAATGCCTAGACTTCCACATTTGGCATACAGATCTATGAGGGCAGTCCCTATAACAATATCTGACTCAAATCCACCTCTTAAAATGTAGGCATGAATGGATTTGCCTTGTTGTAGAGCTGCTAAATGCGCACATGCCGGAATCACACTCACAATTGTAAGTCTTTCAAGCTTCATATTTGTTAATATCATTTCACTAAAAAGATTCATAGCATGGTGAGCATGTCCATTCTGCGCATAACCAGCAATCATAGTATTCCACGAGACTGCATCTCGTTTAGACATTCTGTCAAACACCTTGCGTGCAATCCTCACACTCCCACACTTTGCATACATACTAATGAGAGAATTGGCAACAAAAACATCCGATTCAAGCCCAACTCTGACTGCATGACCCTGAATCTTCATACCCTCTTGTAAATTTAACAGGCCAGCACATGCCTTGAGTACAAAAGGAAAGGTAAAGTTGTCTGGCCGAATACCAGCTCGTTGCATTTGGCAATACAATGCAACGGCTTCCTCGTGGAAACCATTCGTAGCATACCCTCCTATCATAACATTCCACAGTCCAATGTTCTGTTCAATTCTTCTGTCAAAAGTTAACCGTGCGGTCTCCACACTGTCACATTTGCAATACATGTCTATGAGAGCAACCCCTACAACATCATCCTCTTCAAATCCATTTCGGATAACGTATCCATGGATACTCTTACCCTGCTGCAGAGCCCCTAAGTCAGCGCACACTGGGAGAATGCTCAGAATAGTGACCTTGTTGGGCTTCGAATTCTCCACCTGCATTCGGTGGAAAAGACTCAAAGCCTCGTAGGGACATCCATTCTGAGCATACCCAGCTATCATCGCACTCCATGACACTACATTTCTTTCAGGCATTTGGTAAAACACTTGGCATGCATCTTCCAAGCGTCCACACTTAGCATACATGGTTATAAGAGCGTTCCCCACAAACAAATCTGATTCAAACCCAGTTTTAACTACAAGATCGTGAATCTCTTTCCCTTCTTTTAAATCCAATAGCAGAGAACATGATTTAAGTGCATAGGGAAACGTTAAATGGTTGGGCTGTATGCATTCCTGTGGCATTTGGTAATAAATTTTCAGAGCTTCTTCACAGAAGCCGTTGCTGGCATATCCTTTAATCATCACATTCCATACGACAATATCTCTGTTGCTTATTCTATCAAAAATTAGTCGAGCAGTGTCCATGCTACCCCACATGGTATAAAGGCTCAAAATTTTGGTTTGTAAAAATATATCATGTTTAAGTCCAGTTGTGAAGAGTTGGGCTTGAATCTGGTTAAGTGAGTTAATGTTGGTGCATGCCTGTAAGAGAGAAGCGTATGCATTGGAATCTATGGGAGTACCCCGCTGCTCAAAACCTTCCTTCAATGTGACCGGGATTTCCTTCCGGATGATTGCAGCTCCACTTCTGAACGTGCCAGGATTGAGCCACCCGGGTGCTTTCATGAGAGCGCGCTTAGACACTCTCCAAAATGGTTTAAGATCATTTTACACAGTGAATTGTAAAAGATCCAATCCTCGGACAAAAGCAGAGTAACCCTGAGGGTAAAAGCTTTCAGAATTCGTTTGTAATCATACGGTGCGGGCGGGAAATATTGTCCCATGAATTGAAGGGTTGTGTGAAATTATAGATACAACTGAATTCAAAGATATATCTCATACTCATTATGAAAGTTTGGTTTATGAAGTTATACACTCGTTATGAAAGTTTGGTTTGTGAAGTTATATAAATTGATGTAGTTGTTAATTTATGAGCGTAGATTTATTTTACTCTCGGATCTATAAAATGTTAAGAGGTATTAATTGGTACTTGATAAATCAGGGTTTGCATTTTAAGAGATTTGATATTTTTCGGTGCTTGATAGATTCATGGTTAAGATAGATTTAAGTTAGTTTTTATATACAAACATATCATATCTAGGCTAGATCTATCTCTCCCCTCTCTCTTCCCTTGGTTTGTACCTCGAGATTTGATACCTATCGACAATGATAGATCCGAAGTTAAGATGAATCTAGGATGATTTTTATATATACACATACCATATTTAAGTTGGATCCAAAAATAAAATAATAATAATAATAATAAAATTAAAATTAAAAATTAAATAAATAAATAAACATAAACATAAAAATTAAATAACAATAACAATAAACAATAATAAAGTTAAAATTAAATAATTAAAAGTTGGAAATATATAAAATGAGAAATTACTATATAAAACTAAGCAAGTTGTCCTCTTCTTCTTAGTTGAAGGAATATTTGATTTTTTTTTAATAAGTTAACTTATAAGTAATTTCTCATATAATAATATATATATATAATTTATTTTATTTATTTTTATTGTTTATTTGATTTTTATATATATATATATATATATATATCACTTATTATTATTTTTATATATTATTTAGTATCTTTATATTAATCATTACTTTCTTAATATGATTTATATATATTAGTATAAGTATTTATTTATCTTCATTATTGATATTTAAGATTACCTCTGTTCCAATATTTTTTGATTAATTCTAACTAAAACTTTTTATCTTACAACCTAAAAAAATAAATAATAATAAATTATCCTTTTTAACCTAACCATTGACACCAATTAAAATTCATTTTATTTTATTACTATATTGTTAGTTGGTCACTATTTGTAACTAGTCTCCATTTACAATTATTATATATGTTTATACGTATGATATTAATATATATATATATTATTTGACCCTTTTCTTTTAGTCAATTAGGCCGCTTGAGAGACTCTCTCAGACTATTCTAACATTAGCTAAGTTGATCTGTTTCTTCACTTGCCCTGACTCATGCAACCACACTAGTTGGTTCGAAACGCTTGTCGACAAATGAAATTTTATGTGATTTCAGCTGAAGAATCTCTCATAAATTTGCCACAAATGTGTAGTTATAACAAGTCTCCAAAAACTTGAACCCACTCAACTAGAGAAACAAATTGTTCACCAAACTACTTCAACTAAGATCCTTTGACTACAAGTCTTCTATATATATATATATATATACTCTACATTTTATATTCATATTCGAAGAAAATATTACATTGCTAACATTTTCTAGAACCCACAAGGCCTAGTTAACCCAACATGCCAGTAACAAAGGGAAATTGCCCATATCCATAGATATCATGACCAACATTTGCTCTGATGACCTTCAAAGCTTAGAGCTAAAGGGAAATTACAATTCATCAATAACATAATCAATAACCACAAAAGATACAACCAAGTAAAACGCATAATGGGCACATAGAAAGTAATATCCATAAACTAAACCTTTTATATTAAAAAAGTTTTAACTAAGATATATTTCTCAAAGTTTATCATTATTAATTTAACTGGATTTTATCTTAATTTATTAAAAATTTAGTCTTTGTAATTTTAATTGTTCATCTTATTGCTAACAAATATTCTTTTATTTATAATTAAAATTACTTTTTTTTTTTATTGATTTTAATTTGATATTATACTTATAATAAATTATTTTTCTTAATCTGGTATAATTATGAAATCGTTAAATCTATTCCATTCCATTTTATCTTTATCAAATTTTTATTGACTTTGTTAAAAATGAAAATTTTATTATAAGAATTTAACTTATTTATCAATATAAAAATGGATATATTAAAAGTTTATTTTGTCTGATTTTATTGTTGATGATACAAAGTAATATTAATGTATAAATTAATCACGAAAAAACAATGAAAAAGCCAACAAACAAGTAAAATCCAAAATTCCAAAATTAAATGTAATAAAAAATAGGAAAAAGTTAAGAAAGAAAAAACATTTTTCAATTGTTTTTCTTCTTGATTTTTTAGCAATATTATATAAGTTAATGTGTATAATATAAATATAATAATATTATCTATACTTATGAAGTAACTACTTTTGGCGAGTGCGATAGTTCTGCTACATTAGTTTTTTGTACAACAAAAATCTTATTTTTTTTTTAATTGGAACTTTAATGCTCTCTAAGGTTTTTCGGTTGTTCATACTAAATATTTGGGTGATGTATGGCCGTCGCCACCCCTATGGCTTCAAATCCTGAGGCCATACGTCAGCCATCCTTTCAGAACACATGACTATGTCCAAGGCAATGATTATAGCTCGATATAAATTCAAGATTGGGGAACAAGGCAATGATTATAGCTCGATATAAATTCAAGATTGGGGAACAACATCTAGTGAGCAAACACGAATTGTTTCTAGGCTCATGTAGGTTTTCAAAGATAAAGAATCAATAATCATTGGTATAAACGCACACAGAGCTAAGAAATAACATTGAAAAATGAAAAAATGGGAAAAGGGGAATTTTCCTGTTGCATTTCAAAACATACTAAACAATAACTATATGCCCATGCTCCATATTAACTTGCAGGGAAAATAACATGCTTGGATGGCAACACTTATATTGTTGGACAAAATAGTTTGTATGCCTTTTGGTTCTTTGCTTCAGGTATGCTAGCATTCAACTGCTCAGGTGAACCCTTAGTAGAAAACAAAAGAATAGTTACAGACCTGGAATAAATATCCAATGTAGTGAATGAGAGGGTCCCAAAATTCTAGTGATGTTGGATCAGTAGTCGGTGCAAAGGCAACCTAAATTGAGAGATTGAATGCACCATAAAGTCTAGTACCGAATTGGGTCTCTAGTGGCCATGTCAATGAACTTAGCTGGCCCTAAAAGTCCACATGCATGGCTAGGTCAAGAGACACCAAGGCTTGAAATTATCTTGACTAGTGACGTGTATGATGGGCATTAAGAAAGAGAATCTCCATATAACATGATATCATTTGGACTTGTCATAAATTCTATGACATCCCCCTGTATGATAGAATATTAAATATTTTTGTTTGGCCCTTCATTAAATCAACTACACTCTACACCACCGGAAAGGTACTTAGGATTAGTTCTTTATATGATATAAAAAAAATTGCGAGCCACACTAATGCCAAGTAAACTTCGAGCTCCTAAAATATTGGCGAGTCCTATTTGTGCGACTATAGCATAGTTAATGCTATAGTCCTTACACCCCTGACAGGAATTTGACCTCATCGCATACCATGTTCATGCATCCATGCATGCATCATCACCCAGCTCCAGCGATGCCTTCCTGCCCAAGCTTGACCTTACCGCGACCGTAATTCGGCGATGCGTTCCTGCTCGCCTCCAGCTCCGGTGTTCCTGCCCGCCTCCGGTTTATGGTCTTAATGAGCTTTACCAACCGCTCATAAACTCCCACCAACCATGTTGAATACACCAACCGGACTCAAAAATGTATCGGATTCTGGACTAATCCCGACAATTCAGACCCTGCAACCATCGAACAGGATCAAGCCAGAGCAGCGGCGAAATAACAGACTTTGGGGATCCCTGTGGCGAATAGAGTTTCGAAGTAACAGACTTTGGTGATCCCTGCGGTGAACCGACTTTGGTAACGCTCTACCCTTGCGCAATGCATGGTAGTTCATATTTTAAATTTTAATCGGATTTTTGAGAGTGCGTTAATTACAGACTCTCACTCCAGGAAATTTTAAAAAACAGTGATGAAAATATATGACTTCCTGCTCAGTTCTTATACATGTTTCAGATTCATAGTTAGAGATATGAGTCCATTTATAAAGATTTATAAAGATTGTATGTACTGTTAGGCCATCTTGAGACAACGAACAATATAACCTTACTTGAAATAGGAACAGATCTCTTCCGACTTCCTTCCCGGAGTGGTTCATCGGTCCCACGATTTATAAAGATTGTATGTACCTCCCGGGGATTAAATTACTAGCCAATATTTACCCTTACAATTTACAAACTCCCAAAAAATCAACGCAGTCTTTGGAGGTCACAGGCATACATATTTGACGCTGAAACTGGAAAACATGACAGAGAATTGTGGATAAAACACCCTGAGAGGAGAATAGCATCTAAGGCCTGCCATCTTCAGATAAAATAAAATAAATTTCCTTCAGAATGATCAGGTCAGCGTGCAGTTGCCTAAAAATGGCAATATTCATACCTTCTTTAACGAAGAGTCACCGAGCTGATCACAATTATATTACAGATCGATATTAAGCTTTTCACTCGAGCTCGCATCTCCAGTTCCGGCGCATTTTCTTTCTCGAGCTTCGAATACAGCTTCTTGATGTCCTTCAAATCAACAATTACTTGATCCCACTTACCTCTATTTGCTTCCATTTCCTTTTCAATGTTGCTTCTATCTGGATCCGGTTGATCTTTACTCTACTTATAGTTGAGTATCTATATCCCACAACCCTCTTATTTCCTCTTGAATTTCCTGTACTGAGAACAGTAGGGTTCTTTTGTTTTCTCCCGTTGTGAGCAGACACGGTTGGTTTCCATTGCACTTCTCAATACCATGCTCCTGGGCAGTTCGTTCCGAGAATGAAAATGATCCATACTGCTGGCGTGGGTTTCTAGGTTTTGTGATTTCAATGAGTTGCACCTTACGTGTTATTTTCAATTAGTCATACATATTTCAATTTTTTTTAACTTTGGTAGGTTTCAATGAAAATGAATAAATAGAATTATAATGTCCTAATGCCTTTCGTAATTCCTAAAGAGTAGTTAGACATTATTATTTTATATTATAATTAAAAATCAATATTTACCCCTAATAAAATGATCCCTTGGTTTAATAAATACTTGTATAAAAATAACAGAATTCTATAATATATTATATGAATATTTCAGGGTATATATTTTTTATTTCCTTGCCCTATGGTGGAATAAGCTACTCGTGAAGCATCCATCTTTGTTGTTGACTAACAGTAAGTCCATTGTTCAACAGAGAATATATTTGTGATGATCCTACTTATAATGTGGTAGTATCTTATCTTATATGTGCAATATCTAACTTCTCTTGAAATGGGAACTGTCATGGACATTGTGAAGTATTTAGTGAGAGTGAGAATAAGGGTATTGGAGGGAAGGTAGTAGATATGCTGTAAATATTTTGGCCTATATTTTATAAAAGTTGATAGTTATGGTAACCACAAAAAATAGATATGAATATTGATTTTTATTTTAAAGTGTTTTTATGATGTTTTTAACAACACTATTGTTTACATATTCATTTATAAAGAAGTAAGAAAATGGAGGAAAATAGACATGAATGGGAGGTAATATCAAAGGCACCAAGCAATTGTTCACTTGTCTTGTTGGTGGTTGTGCGGGGAACTTGAGTCGATCTAAGCTATTTGGCCTTAATCATCATCGGGCTACCACCCACAATCTCCCACCAATT
>APFE030080949.1:0-11832 GCA_000404065.3 Pinus taeda | reverse complement strand
TGGGAGCACTTAGGCATGGGTTGAGTTGATGAGACTTACATTAGAGGAAATTTCAATCTAAAAGTGGCCATGTAATTTTCACGTAATTTCCATGTCATAATATGTAAACCAATCAAAATCCTTTAATTTAAAAAGAGGTACATGTAAATATTTTGGAAGGAGAGGAAGAAAAACTGTGTTTTTTTTAATTGTATTTTTGGCTTATCTCCTTATAAATTTACTCAAATTTCAAGTGTAAACACTTGTTGGATGCGGAATTAAATTCCACATCTAATGAGTACACATTATGCATACTTCTTAGAAGACCCATATTGATAAAAATTGAAGATAACACATTTTTTTTAATGTATCTTCAATTTTTATCAATGTGGCTCTTCTCATAAGTATGCATAATCGGTACTCTTTTGATGGGAAATTTAATTTCGCATCCAACGAGTGTTTGAACTTGAAAATTGAGTAAACTTATAAGGATATAAGCCAAAAATAGAATTAAAAAAAAGTAATTTTCTTCTGTTCCCTCCAAAATTCATAACTCTTATTTTATTATTTTAACTATTATTTTATTATTTTTCCTTAGGAGGCCACTTTTAGTCTATAATTTCCTCTAATGGCCATTTTTGATGGACATGGAGGTTGTTGGTCTATGACCATGAGAAAGACATGGACAAGATGATGAGGCAGGTGTAGACTTTGCCCCCGACAACATTGATGAGTAGAATATCATAGATGAGATGGAGATTTCTTTATGGACCTGGATATGGCACATTGAGCATTGGATTGTCGGGAAGAGTTCTTGATCAAGTTGAAGATGTGACAGAATGTTGGAGAAACGATTGACAAAGGCATGAGGAGGTGCATTCTCATGGATTTGGATGATGGTTGGACTAGACATCCAACTAGTTCGATTCATGAGGGTCAACAGTACATGGATGCATGGTGGAGTTGAGTTGGCATATTATAGCAGTAGCTCACATAATGATCATACACAACGGATTAGCATGATATGAGCTACGACTGTAGCATACAATCGAGTTGGAGGGAGAAACCTTCCACGAGATGAGGTAGTATGTGTAGAAAATCATGTAGATTCACAAGCTCATGCAATGTACTAAAGCACAGGACAATAATCTACTTCTACTTTCAACCAATGAAAGGCAATAGATCAATGAAAACAATATGAACAAGAAGAAGATAAATCAATGACAGATAACTCAATATGTATCTGGGGAAAGCCACTTCTCAAAATCCCGCTATCTGTATTGCATATATCAGAAATATGAGTGAAGAGACAAAGTTGTTCTCACTAGAACAATTCCACACAAGTATGCTCAACTCTCTCAGCTCACAAGCAAGCTCTTGGCGAACACTTAGCCAATTCTGTAGCTCTCCAAGCCCCTAATCTCTTGCATAATTCCTAGGATGAATAACCTATGTTTAAATGGTTTTCATGCTTCCAAAACTGTGCAATTCAAACATAGGATAAGTCTCTGATGCATGCATGATATTTACACTCCAGTAAATAATACAATGAATAATACATTGTCCCTGCACTCTAGTCTCAATTGGGTCTTTCTCAGAATCGACATGCATGAGTTTCTGATGAGGGGATCTTCAGTTAACTAGAGTGACACTTGTGGATGCACTGTTGGACACCTAATCCTCAATGGGTTACTGTGGAAGCCGAACGGACAAAAGGAGTCCAAGAGACCTTGGAATGTGAATCCCAACGGTCACATAATGTACTATAAATGTATATCAGTTGTCAATAAAAATTGTGTTGCATGTTTTATCTTTCATATCTCTCTTGCTGTCCATGTGTGTTTAACATGGTATCAGTGCAGGCGAATTCTGGTCCTGCTAATATTTGAGTCACTGTTTGCTTGTGGCCTTTTGTTGTGTTTCTCTCACCAGAGCTATGCATTGACCATTAATGTTATGTGGGTCGTTAACTCTCGGTGATATCGCTGGTTGACTAATTCATGTGCTGGTGTTGAATTTGTTATATATTTGTGCTGGCATATGTATAATTTTTGTGCATTGAATGAATACCACAATGTGTGCGTTAAAAGTCCTGGCGCTTTGGCTCTGCCATCCCCGACATTCCTGACTCTGCAGATCTCTATTTTTGGTCTCTGCCTGACCAGCGCTGTCCAAGATACGCTCTGTGCGCTCTCTATAACCGTTTTTTCCATTATTGATGTTGCGCCACTCTGTCTACCACAATTATTGTAACTCCTTCCTGCATATTCGGCTCATATTCTGCTTATGTTCTGCAGGCTGACATGTCTGTCATATCCCTGCAAAATTTCAATCATGGTTTAATATATTCGTTGTGTACCCTAGCCTGGCAGCTCTGACGCTACCTCCCATCCAAGAATACAGTTGACTCCTAGCTTGGCGCTCCTCATACACAGTCCTCCCTAATTTTGAAACGGTTTCATTCGATGCGCGCTGCTTGTCGATGAAATGGGCTATGCAGCTCGAGGTCCAGCATAATCTGCATTCAATCCATCATGAATTTTCTAATAGGTTTCCTCTTCCTCTTCCAACAACATTGTGAATTTGCAGCATGAAGAAGGAGAACAGCCACCATAAGGCTTAATCCATCATTTTATTGCTCTATTTTGCAACTACGACCGCTCCCATACCCCACAGCTTCATTATACTCATTATCAACCGTTCAAAGCTTCCAACCGTGGCATATCGCTGTGGTATCGCTATGGTGAACGCCACTCCCACACTAGTTACCATTCAATGAAATTTTGATGGTCTTGAATATATGCGAGTTAAAGTTGTATATATGCAAGGCAAATTGATAGCCCATTTGATAGCACAAGCCCACAGATTACATGTGTGAACAGCAAAAGCAAAAGCCCCCATCCACAACGTCGGTGTGGTTGCTAAGCAAGCTACGTGAAGTCGAAAACACTGATCATTGTTGGCAACGAGATTTATAGAGCGTAAGAAATTATTTCCGAAGGATGGCCCGACTCCACGTGGTTCAAACCCTCGCAGATGCCATCATTTGGTCAGCGATTCAGGAATGGTTCCATTGAATCGATTCGATCTCATACTCATCTTCCTTAGCTCGCTCAATCGCCCAATCTTCGCAACCCAGTTACAGATGGTCTCATTATTCCTTCCAGAGGACGTGAGCATACTGTATTGTCAATGTGAGAACCAGGAATCATTACAAGCAGGGGAGAAAAAGAAATAAAGGCGGCCACTTTGGCCTTGGAACTATTCAAAGAGTAGAGTCGGTACAGAAGGCCTAAGATAGGCACTAACTGTAATTTTAGACCTGTTGAGATGAGTAGTGTTTGGGTGAACCAATTTTGAGCTTAAATGAATCATGTTTCAGTTAAATCAGAGAGAAACATACCTGGGATATGCATTATTGGGTTCAATATAACTTATCTAGGTCATCGAAAGGAGCTCTTCGACAGACCTTCATAGGCTTCCTAGGGCTAAATGATTGCGAGTCTGGTAGATTATGCAGAGGAGTTGACCAACTGACTGTTAACTCTTATTAGTTCCACAAACAGTTTGGAACTAATTTAACTTAACTTAACTCTGTAAACTGAGTGATCTAATTTCCAACTCAATTTAAACTCATACTGGACCCCTAAAACTTAGGGAGAACATATACATGACTTTAGAAAGACTTCCAACTCTAAATTCCTAAGCTAATTAAGTTAATTAAACTTAATTAACTATTTACACGTTGCTATAAGAATAGAATTCAATTTAAATTCTCAGTTTAATTCAACGACAAATTAAACTGGAATTTCTTGTTTCCATTTCTCAATAGTATGGAGGATTGTGACAAGTTGTGGATGATGACCATGGATTGAGGAGTCTTACCCACATATAGTCATGAGCCTTGATGGAGGTTCATGCGATGGAGGTAGATAGTTCATGCAACAGGGACAATTGACATTGGAGTTGATGACACTTTGCGACATTTAGTCTTGCAATGGGGTTTTCCAGGATGGTGTTGTCAAGGGTGATAACATTTTTAAAGTGGGGGAGGATTTCAGGGCCTTGAGTTGGCAAATGCTCATGACCACCCACCAACATAGACGAGAGAGTTGAAAAATTGAATGCACATAATCAAGGCGAGTTGGACTGATGGGCGATGGGCATGTTTAATTGAATGTGTGGGTGAGTAGGGAGGATGCATGTCCAAGCTAAGCAGGGGCACTCGAACATGTCTAATTGACAAGTGTATGATGTGGCATAGTGGTGGTTGCTCGCCCAAATCGTGGAGCGTGTGTGATGTGTAGCGAGTAGGTGAGCGATGGGCAAGTAGAGAACGTGGGTGCGACGTGCGACGAAGGGGCGAGCGACCAAGGAAAGGTGCGGATGGGAGGGCGTGTGCGAAACTAGCAAGGAGCGCCCACTCGAACACAAAACAGGTTGGATCGTGGTGAAGGGGCGCGTTCAACACAACACAAGTCGGCTGAGCATGTCAGTCAAGTAGCTGAACGGGTCGGCTTGAAGGTGAATGGACACATTGCTTGGGAAAACACTTGGATGAAAGGTGTATAAGTAAACAGAGGATGGAATTCATTCAAGGCATCACCAAGCAACTCACACAAGTTCATAACATAAGTGCGAAGGCAAAGTGTGGATGAACAATTCAGACGAGTTCAGGGAATGTGCAGGGAAGTGCTACTTGGGAAGAACAATCCGAAAATCCATGAGCCCACCCAGGGTGGACTAGGAAGGCAAGTGTCTAGTTAAGGGAAACTTCTGAAATTTCACTAGCACAAAACTTGGGGTTTCCTGTAAGCCCACAGGCCTCTTGCACGATAAGAAGAGTCATAGACCACAGGCAAGGAATTTGGGCAAAACCGCAAGTGCCACATTCAGGTAGGGGTGACTGTTGGACGTGCAGGTAGAGTGTGGGCTACACAAACCAACAAAACAATGTTCAGGGAAGAATCACGTTTAGGCATAAGTCATATTGGGTTGCAAAAACAGGATGCATGAGTGGGCAGAAGTTTGGGTACGTTGCACGATTTGTAAAGATGAACATTGTAAATTGTAACTTTGTAAAATATTTGTAGAAGTTAATATTATAGTGGGCGAACTATTGGGATTTGTCCCTCCTTCATAACTTGTGTGTACACTGTTGTTATTGTTGTTTATCGATATCGTGGGATTTATGAAGTAAATTGTAAAGAAGATAAATAAACTAAATTTATGATAATTTCGCTGCATAACTCAAGTAGAAGAACACTTGAATAATAATTTGGCTAAGTGTTGGTAGTAGGCATAGTCTGAACACTCTAGTAGTGGTGAAATGAAAAGGTGAGTCGGTCATGCATAACCCTCACAAGTGAACTTAGAGTTGCCACTAGCGTGGAGGCTTGACACTTTCCATCCTAGTATGGAAGAGATGTTGTAATGTCCAGTTATATTATGTTATCTAAACATTTTGACTTGGTCAAATTACATAAAATTAAAAATGAAAATAAATATAAAATTATTAATTAAAACATTTTGACTCAGTGAAATTAGATAAAAATAGAAATTAACCTAAAAAATAAAATTAATAATTAGACGAGCCTAGATTCATCTTAACTTCGAACCTATCAAACTCCCAGAGGGATCAAACCTTTCTTAAAGTTTTGCACTCAGAAAATAAGTTTACACCTATAGAGATTTGATCCCTCTCGACACTTCATAGATTCAAAGTTAAGATATATCTAGGCGTGATTATATTAACATTTTACAATGTAAATAAACTTTTTAAAAAACAATAATATTTAATAATTTATAATACAATTTTTATATTGTACAATAATTTTAAAAATATTATATTAACATTTTTAGCGTGTGTGTGTATATATATTAAAATTAAATAAACATATTAATAACCATGTTTTAAAATTGATTGGATATGGCTATTAAATAAAATAATACGAGAAGAGATTAAATTTTGATTATATGTAAATGTATTGAATGTAAAATTAATAATTTATTTAGAACAAGTGTTGCAAGGTAGCTTAATGTCTTCTGCTCAAGTTAGAAATTATGTTCAAAAAAATTTGTATAAAACATTATAACTTGTATTAGTCTTTTGGTAGGAACTAATAAATTTGGATGTCTACACATTTACACTTTTCCCCCTACATAAATAATGGTGGGAAGTAACTCTTGGTAAGTATATTTATTTACATCCTATTCCTATTCTTTTTTTAATACAAAGGCTTGCTTAAATTATAGTGTGAAGTAACTAATGGAAAACATATTATTCACTTAAGTATGAACTATTTTTAAATATTTTAATTTTGTATAGTTTTCTTGCAAATCTTAAGAATAAAAAATCCCTATACATTATTTAAACAACATGCATGAATATTACAACAATATCTAGAAATTATGGGATAAAATATGTGATGTAGTTATCCACATGGCATTATATTGTGCAAAGTGTCCAATCAAATAAGGTCATTAAGACACTCTCATTTCTCTCCAAGGAGTTGAACAATGCTGGTAGTGGGCTCAAATCTAATTACTGAAGCTCCCTGATGTTAGATGCCTTGGACGGGGTATTCAAATGCAATAATTATTGGTTGGATGGTAGGGATATAACCTCCATAGAAGATTCTAGAATATTCTTTAGTTACATAAATCAAAGGTTGTGATTTATTTTCAAAGTAGTTATGTCGTTTTTTTTTTTTGCTCTTTTAATTACATGGATTAACTTTAAAAAATGATATAAGAGGTGTCATATGAAACGAGTTATCATTTTTGGGCATATGGTGTTGATAAGTCATGGTGCCCATGGTATTATGAAAAAATCTATTTACAAAAAATGTCATATAACAAAACCTATTTACAGGTTAAGAATCTCCATGATAAAGTGAGGATGAATTTCCATGATTAAAAATATTGTTACATGTTTTTAGAAAATGTATATTTGTGTTTAATTTATATATTAATTCTATAATTAGATTGATTAATTAAAAAAATGTCATATGAACATGTGTCATATTGATATGTGTTATGGTCTTTTGGACATGTGGTATTAATAAGCCATGGTATTGGCTCATGGTATTGTAATAAACATCCATATAAATTAAATGGCTCATGAAAACACTTATTCATAATACATTTCACTTTGCTAAAATTAAAAAGCTAATTTATGATTTTTATTATTAATATTATTATAAAAAAATTAATATATGAGTATAGAGACAATATAAAATCATGTAACTGATTTTACATAAGAATTCTTACATAAAAATAAACTTATTATAATATTGAGTATTACACAATCCAAAAAAATCCTTATATCTCTAAATCATATGGTATATTTATTTATTATTAAATTTATTAAAAACAAAAAACTTTAATTATTTTTAGATTAAATTTTAATTTTAATTTGTGAACTTATTAAATATTACTAAATATTTTTTAAATAAATCCATGTCTATTATAATTATTAATTACTTATATTTAAATATAAAAAACTGTATATACTAATCTAACTTTTATAATTAATAAATGAAAATTTCTTGCCATCATTATTTATTTATTCAGTAACACTTTTACTCAATCCATGTGCGTTTGATGCAAAATTGGAATAGCTTTATCAACCTGCGTTGAGATTGTGATGATCGAACAAGCTGAGGTTGGGAAGTATGTGAGACTATAGCTTAATTTATCGAGGGGTATCGTAGTTACAACACGACTCAATTGCGTCCCCTAGAATTTTGCCCATAGAGCACTGACTCCTTGTTACATTAGTGAGTAGCTTATCTAAAATATCTGACGTCTCGAATTTATTTTACATTTTTATTTGACTTTTTATTTTTATTTTAATATAATTCACTTTCATATATTATTATTGGTTCATTAATAAATAGAGAGAATTGAAGTTCTATTTATCAATTTTGCTTAAGTAGAGTAACTTTAGGTCATAAAAGTAGAATCTAAAAGTATAAGTTTTGGTGTTTGTTCATGTAAAAGTTTGCTTTTTATCTTAAAAATAGTAAAAAAAAACTAAGTTAGTTTACCAGAAGATGATGATCTTGAAATAATGGTGAGGATAACTTTTCTCAATACCACTCTCACTCATAAAAGGTATAAGTTTTGGTATTTGTCTATGCAGATGTTTGTTTGTTTGTTTGTTTGTTTTTAATCATAGCAAAAAAAAACCAAGTTAACCTACCAGAATGTCCATGAAACAATGGTGATGATGTTCTTGAAACAATGGTGAGGATGATCTCTTTTAGAATTCTTCTATAACGGGATAGATAAATTGTGAAATGACTTTACCCAAACGTGAGATAAATTAAATTGTCAAATGACCTTAGCCAAACATAGTATTTTAATAAGCAGTGGCAAACAATAAAATATCAGTAAAAGACCACATGGATCCAAATAAAATTGATTACTAGTCCTAAGACTCCACACTATCAACAAAAGATGAGATAAGGCACCACACAATCGAGTTGAATATGATTACAAGCTTATTATACTTTACCCAACATTTGTTCCTCATGGAATACAATTATCTATTATCACTATCTACCTCTAAATTAGATGAATATGATTACAAGCTTATTATACTTTGCCCAATGTTTGTTGCTCATGGAATACAATTATCTATTATCACTATCTACCTCTAAATTAGAAAAAAATTCAAATGAAGGAATAATAAAATGTGCACATTACAGTGAATCCAGTGATCTAAAATCTATTCTCCCCAAGCTAACTCAACTACTTCACGAGTCATCATTTTGGACTAAGGAGTCCAATCAGATTTTGACATGTTGGATTATATAAAGGAAATATTACTCTTGGTTTTGTTCATTTTTTTTTGTATCTCAAACCATGTTTATGCGTATATGGTTATTAGTCTACAATAATTGTCTAGTTGTTAGTAGTAGACTAGTCTACGTTGTTTATAGTATGATTGTCTAAATGTCAAAGCTAACCTCTTTTTTCCTATATCCAACTAGCTTTTTTCCATACTCTCAGTCAAGTAAATCCACAAAATTGTCATGGCACGTAAGAAGCAAATTTTGAAAATGTAATTTTTGGAAAAGTTGTAAACTTTTTTTTATATTAATAGAAATCCATTGTTGAATTTAAAAATAACGCGTAGACTTACACCAAACCAACAAACATAATTAAATGCGGTGTATATTTTGAGTAATAAAAGATATTCACTAAATCATTGAATATTTAGAATAAAGCATTATGTGTGATGAGAGGGAGGAGGGAGATATGTTTGGCACTATTTCTCATTCGGTTTCCCATTTCTGGTGTTGTAAGAGTTTCATAATTTAAGATCTTGAAATGTGTAAGAATGAGATTGAAATAATTAAGTAATCCATCAACCAATTGGTTTCGAATAGATTACAGAATGATAAACTTTGAATAATTCAGCTAATATTTTCAGAAATTATTGAATTGACGATTTCTCTTAGAGTTGCAATCAAGCAACTTTGATGATAAATAACAATTTTTATTAGATGTCTAGTAAAGTGATCATACCCTTTGGTGTTTTTGTAGGATAGTTGTCTTGAACTGGAAGACACCTTCCCCTTAAAAAAGAGTTGCCTTTAGTGTGACCTTTTGTACTTTATGGTGCTGGAATCCGATGGAAAATTTTGAGGTGAAACCTTAATTTGTGTTATTTAAATTGGTTTTCTGACTGTATATGGATTCAACACCTTGAAAAACCCATAGGGCACTTCGATTGTGTAGGGGTTACCCATCAAGCTTGTGATTTCAATAAATTCCTGACGGATTTTAGAGAAATTAGACCCGAAAAACCCACTGGAAAAGCTTCTAAAAAGTCGCACTAAAGACATCTGGCTTAAAAAAATTTAGTGTAATTATAAATTCCTAGCAAACAAGATGTTGATTTGTGAGGGCCTAAGTTTAAAAACAGAACACTTATATGGTGAGGGTTATTTCCACATAAAGTCACATATATGTATTTGTATAGTTTTTAGATATTTTTCTAGTGTTTTTGTTTCGTTTTTTAATTAAGTGTTCAATAATTTTCAAAATACTAAATCCATTTATATCTTAAAAAAATATTTAAAAGATTACAAAAAAAAATAGAAATAAAAATTTACAGTCCCTTTGAAAAAAATATATATTATGTTAGGTCCCTATACTACTAGTGTAACCCCTTATTGTTATTAGTACAACCCACTTATTATATTGATGTGCCCATGTAGTCCCCATATTTACTATTATTGTGCCCCACAGAAGCCCACTATTGTTATTATTGTGCGCTTACATTATTATTGTTATGTCGGCTTCGATTATAGTATGACCCCTTAGACTCCTATATATAGAAAGGAGGTCTTGTCATTTGTATCATCTAACAATTGTTAATTTGTGTAATATAAAGGAGGTTTCCCCCTCGAGGAGGCTTATTTCTAAGGCATTGATCTATCTTCTCTATCTTTTTGTGATCTGGTTTCATAACATTTGATATTAGAGCTGTGGATTTTAGGGTTTTGCTGCCCCAAACAGGTCATTGTGGAATTTTCACTATAACCTTTTTTCTACAAAGTTTCAAAATCTACAAAAAAAACCTATTTGAGAAGAAATCGATCTGAACCTCGTGTCCAAATTTCAGATATTTTTACTCCATATTTTCGGAGATATGATCTGAGGAAGTTAGGGTCTTTGCAAGCTCTAGAATTTCATCTAAAATAGGTCATCGTGGAAATTTCGCTATACCTCTTTCGCTACGAAGTTTCAAAAGCTACAAACAAAACCCATTTGAGACGAAATCGGTCTAAACCTTGAATCTAAATTTCAGATCTTGTCTCGCTATATTTTCATAGATATAATATGAGGAAGTTAGGGTTTTTGCACACCCCTGAATTACGTTCCAAAAAGGTCACCTTGGGAAAATCATCATAACTTTTGTTCTGAGCATCAAGTTGAAATTTCGTATGAAGCTTCAGAAAGAGGACTGTATGTAGTTTTCTGTATATCAATTTCTAGTACTAAGGTCAAAATATTGAGACGTGCCACGTTATACAAGTTCGCTCTACTGAACTAGTCTATAATCAGGCCACCGTGGGAGATTTGGAATAACTCTTTATTGGATAATCAAATTCTAATCAGACTTGCGGGGTTAGAAAGAGAACTCAGAGAGCTACTATAAGAAGAAAGTTAAGAACTTGGAGATCTGAAACTACAGAGTTACAGTCGTTGCAACATCGAGCTCCTAAAATCAAGAAAAATTGAGATGAGGAAGTCTGATGGCAAGGATCCGGTAAATTGGATACTAAAATTGGAAGAAAAAAGAGAAAAAAGGGCTTTGTTACAAAGTGGAAAGAACAATTATGGCAACCAGGAAGTCCACCCGTCACAACTATAAAGATGGAAGTGTTGTCTCTCCTAGCCTTCCACAACCTACAACGGTTACACCACAACAATTGGAAGCAAAAAAGAGAAAAAGGGCTTTGTTACAATTATGATAAAAAATACATTAAACGTCATAAGTGTGCTGAGAAGAAATTATTTTACATAGATTGTGAAGAGAAGGAAGAAAAGTATCAAGAAACATCAAAAGAAGAGGATATACTCCAGGAAAGAACCCCAAAGAAAGAAGAAATGAATCTGAACATATCTTGTAAAGCATTGGAAAGAATTATAACTCCTCAAATGCTCAAGATAGAAGGACATATCAAGAAGAAAAAGGTTCAAGAAGTGAGAGATCACATCGAGAAAAAAGAAATGAATCCGACCATATCTTGTAATGCATTGGCCGGAATTACCCCTCCTCAAACTATCAAGATAGAAGGACATATCAAGAAGAAAAATGTTCAAGAAGTGAAA
>APFE030080942.1:93376-128546 GCA_000404065.3 Pinus taeda | reverse complement strand
ATGACAAAATTTGACCTTGACACTCTGAGACCACTTTGTAAGAGCATATTTGATCACTGGAGGAAGGCTGGAAAGACTGACACTAACAGGTTGTACATTTTTGTTTTGAGGCCCATTTTAGACCTCAAAATTTCTGTAATGTATGAGTACTACCACATGCCCACCAACATATTCTCACTAAAAAATTCATACTTTCTACATGTATATGTTTACAATTACCCGAGAAATTGTTTTTCATCCTTTTTTGGGAATAATTTTTTTGGAGTGAAGTAATACATCACAATTTTGATAATTTTTTTGTAAAATTCAGTGGATGTAAAAGCCTTTTGGGAAACAATTCTTTTATTTTCTTTGGATAATACTGCAAAAAATTTAAATCCTTTACATATTGCTAATACACACATAGACGTGTATATGAAGAATAAAACTTTATCTCATCTTACAATGAAATAAAATTATGATTTCTTTCCGATGAAAAAAACATGAAGAAGAAAAGGAGTATAGGAAGATTAGTCAAAAAATATATTGAATACAATAAAAAAAATCACAAATATGGATTGAGATGTTTGTTGGGTTATGGATTATTTTTTGAGATCGGTATTTCCAAATTAATAATGTGCCTTCAAACCAATTCAAGCATAGAAAACTAGATAAATTGGCATAGTTTGATTCATAATACATATCAAACATTAATTTAAATCAATCGATATTTATTTCACATGGAGTGGAATAAGTGATGTCCAACTACTTTTTTTGCAAAGAGAAAAAAAAAAATGTAATTTCTATTAATGAAAATAAAAATTGCATTTTCTAAACACACTTTGTGTGTATGCATATTGGATCAGACAATAAATGGCAAGTATAAAAAGAGAGTTGAAATCCGCATCAAGGTTCATAAAAGTTCAAGGAGCCTCAAAATAAAAACAAGAAATGACAATAAAAGGGCATGAAGAAATTAAGGCTTACTACTGCAAATCTTTTCTCTTTTCCTTTTTTCCTTTGCACTTTTTTCCAACCATTGGGATTTGGTTCAACTAAAACCAAAGCCAATTCTTGTCCCACATGAGGGACTTCTTTGTCAGAGTGAGAGCTTTCTAAGACATTATCTCTTCTAGAACCCCCAGATTTGTCAAGTTTCAAAGGGTCCACGGGTTCCTTTATTTACTATTGCAATGGCATGGATAGGTTGTACCATTATGCCCCCATCTTGAACGACTCCCTGCAGGTCTATGTCATTCATTTCTTCTTATTCAAGATGACATTCTTTTTTTTCATCTTCTTTATCCTCAGAAGGATATTTCTATGTGAACTTCCAACCTTTTGGTCCATCAGTTTTCCTCTTTTTCTTCTTGGGATTCTTCCTTTCATGGGGTTATGGATGTTGTAAGTGGTCTATTGAAAACATGTGCGACATCTAAATGCCATATTTTCATAGTCTATAACTTGTGAATAGTGAAATTTTTGGTGTTTCAAATGTATATGATCTGAAAGTCCTTTGTTGAGATCAATCTCCACACATATTTTGGCATAAGTGAACATACCATTTTATGTTCTTTTTGGATCCAATTTTTAAATTTTTTCTAATGTATTGCCTATATCTTCAAGGACATTTTGGTGCTAAAATGGAAGGGGGATATTTGTAAGCCTTACCCAAATTGGCATGGTAGAGATGACCACAGAGTTGGCATCAAACTTAGGGAACCAAGGTGTGATGAATAGCCCAACTACCCCAAAACTAGGGCCCTACATTTAGTGCATAGTCCAAATCCTTCTATGTTTCAAACTGTACTATGAAAAATCCTTTTGAGCACAGGAAAATTTTGAAATTTAAATTCCATGTGGAGACAATCCATTGAATTAGTGCTTCAAGTTTAGGCCAAAAAACATTAAATCTACAAATCACTTCTTTAGATTGAAAAACATAAAATAGGGAATTTACTGCAGGAAGGTTTACTTCCGTGGAAGGAGATTTTTCCATTTGTTAAACAATATAAGGGCCTGAAATATTTTGAATGTGTTATGCTAGGGCCATAACCTTCCTTTTGGTTTCATCCTTATAAAAACATGAATCCTATTAGTTTTTTTCCACTAGGAGCACCCCCACAAAGTTTTATGCTCACAATAATGTTTGAATTTTTGGAAATATTATAGTCTTGAAGTTGGAAGGAGTTTGATAAGACCTTCCCAAAAAATTGAAGGCTTTGAAAACAATATGGTATACCCCACATAACTTATGTGGATTGCTTTAAAGAGCATACAAAAGAGGAGTTGTTGACCCATAAAAAATTTAATTTCCCAAGAAGGCTTTTAATAAAAATTTGGAAAGAGGGATTCATATTATTCTTTGTCAATAGAGATACAGGCTCAATTCAGATATTTTTATAATGGACCTTACTACGAGAGACCACCAGAGAAGGATTGAGAAACATATATGACCCCAACTCGGTTGTGTGCAAAGTCCAACATACAGGAGGGAAAGAATAAAAGGACGGAGAGGCCAACATAGAAACCATAGGCAAAAGTATTGGCATTATGACTAATGTGTTGTCCTTGATGGCAGCCTACTTGATAAATATTTCAACATTATGGTAGCAGGATGACTATACAAGTTGGTACATATGTGACAGAGATAATGGACAAAGGAATATCAATTCAAAGACAGAGGAATTATGAAGGTAAACTTTGAGAAAGTATATGTGGGTCCTGTGAAGAAATGTTGTGTACATATGCAAGTATGGTGAATAAAAGTCGTGTACATACTTTGCACCATGGTAATTAGAATATTGATCTGGGTCCGGGTGTGACAAAGGATCCTTCCAAGACCTTTTACTTTCGTGATGTGCTAAATTTCATTTTTAAAAGAACATAAAATATGTGTGCATGTTGTAAAGAAGAGGAACATGACAATCATCAACACATGAAAACATAAGCCATTGATAACGGAGTTCGTCCAAGAGGGACTACGTCTCCGGGCCCCAGTGTCAAGATGGTGTAGGCCACTGCATTAAGTGTTGTCAATAGTGATGATGTACATAAGAGGTGGTGTTGCTATCGTACAAGGAAATTTCCCTCATGCAGGAGTGGCTCCAAGAGATGTTCCAATACCAGAACTCTCAGTCAAACAAGACTCCTATCAGTATGACATAAACTCATGCATGATGATCATCCCACCAACATGGTATAAAATGGATTTCAATGCAAACATGCATGGCGACAACATGAGTATCCCATCAACATGACGACAAAGGGATCTCGAACAAACATGACGAATCATGACAACAAGGACATCACACAAATGATTTTGCATCACATCAAGCAGGAATCATGAGACAAGTAAGAAACAGGATCCCACATCAAACATCAAATAGGGATCTGTGCAGCACAATACATAGCAAAAGAAGTACATGAACGCACTGCACATACCTCACATATTGGGGCCATCTGAAGAAGCGGATGTCAAACTACTGAATCTGTTCGTACCATCGATCTCACAGCATCGAATCGCATGGAAATGACTGCTTGCACATGAATGATGACACCTACATTCCACTTAGAAAAGTGGCTAAAAAAAGAAATGATAAAATAGAAAATCTGAACACACCATCAGATTTGTGGCATCAAATAGTGCAAAATTGACTGTCAAATTTCTAAATTCTGAGAAAATGAAAATCTAGGGCTCAAGGAATCTTTTAGATTCCCCTTAGATTCCTCATAGATTCCCTCCTGCGGGTCCTCTGCAAATTGACTACTCATATCAGGAAACTAACTACGTCATCAGGTTCATGTCATCAAGAGGTGTAGGATCGACATAAAATTTGTCCAATTTGGACACTGCAAAAATTTCACCTTCGTGGAAATTTTGCTCCTTCATGGTTCCCCTTGCATTAAAAACTAATTAAAATAATGTCGTCTCAATTTCCATGCCTTCTCCTGGTTCCTCCATGCTCCCTGTGCAACTGAAATTTGGGTTATATAATAAATTAATGGGCGGAGTTGTCAATGAAATGTGGTTTGGCAAGTTGGTATGAGATCTGAATTATAAGGAGGAGGTCGGGTGGTCAAACCTTGACCCCTCCATATTAACTCAAATTCCATTTTTAATAACCACATACATATTTTTTTGGTGGGAGTCAAGTCTGCATTGGGCGGCCCACACCATAACCTTTGTAATATGTTGCGTTGTTTTAATGTTTGAGGATGCATTAAATGGGGGGCGTTGGTTTTTGATGTTCACCGTGGGGCCGCCACATGGGTGGGGTTGGCTGATCCACCGACCATGGGTTCAAATCCCACCGGCTTCAGCCTTTTACTATGGTATATGGTTATAATAGAGAGGCATGGGGTGGTGGGGGTGGTGGCCCACCACCTCCTTTTTATATTATATATTTTTTTATTTTAATACTATAGCCCTTTTTTTTAATTTTCTGAAATTTGAGCGTAGGAGTCATTTTAACGAGGAAAAAATTTCGCGTGGAATCTGGCCAGAGTTGGCCAGATTCCATCCGCTAGAAAAAGTCCAAATTGTGTCTCCATTAACCTGCCCAGTCAACAGAAGTCAACCAAATCTTTGACTGCCTCTATCTTCCTCATCCGGACTCGGATTGACAAACCGTTTCCACCACAGTGATCATGACAACAAGATCTTTAACATGAACCTGGTTTGAGAATAATCCAAACACTTTGATTTTTGAGCTTTCATAAGCCCTCTTTGTCCTTTGTGTGTCTCTGGAGCCACCTGGATCAATCCTCCCCACTGAGGAGCTTTTGGTCCTCTAAAAGCATGAAAAATAACCTACAACTTCTTTGTACCTTGTCTACGTCACAAGCGTCCCGAAATGCCTCGCTTCCCTCTCCTTCACCTTTGTTCTTCAGAGCCTTAAGCGATGAGCCAACACCTACAACCTCAACCTGTAGTACATTGTTTTTGCAAATTACATGCTTGTCTTACATGACCAACTAATGACCCAAGCGTCCCATGCTTTCCACGAGTTTATAACACATACTCAATGGGCAAGTTTACATCAGAATGGACACAGTACCCCAGCTATGAAAACAAGGCCAACATATCATTGTTTCTTCGACAAGTGATGGGAAACACATCATCACTGCGACACATGATTTACAAGAATAAGGCCAAACACTGTTTTTTCTTTGACAAGTGATGGAAACACAACATCACTTTCACAGCTTATCACGCAACTCAAAACAAGACCAGACATCATTGTTGCTAATAAAGTGATGGAAAACACATCATCACTTTTACATTTTAAAATGCAACAAATGATTTACAAAAGCACGACCATGAAACGCTAACATATCCAGAAACCATTTTTCACTTATCGTTGTGAATGGGTCGCCTCCTTGTAGTGGCTTTGCTTGTCGAACCATCGTTTCACTTGGTTCATGTACCGACACTTTGTCTTTAAGGCACTGCTCTGGATGGAGCCTCCAACAAGTGGCTCTTTGATGGCCACTTCTATCGCAATGACTACAATAGGTTTTCTTCCTCTAGATCTGCTTAACATGTTTCTTTACATGCTGTTGAGAGGGTCTTTCACGCCTCATCCTTTTGTGTGTTGCCATTCTTTTCCAACACTTAGACAATGTATGGTTATGTAATCCACAAAAGGTACATATTTTTCGATTCCATGTTTTACGTTCATCTTTAACAACATGATTATAATCGAAATGAACATTTGAATGTTGAGAGTGGTTATACCTTTCCTTGCTATCTCTGGTGTAAGTATGGCGAGGAGAGTTGGCCTCAGCTCTTTCCTTGCAATGGCCATTGTCATGGGATGATGGGGATATGTTCCCATCATTTTCTTTCCTCGACGATTTCGACGATGTCTCAAAAAAATCTAACACCTTTGAGAATTATCCCTCAGTGTATCTGAAGCCTACAAATTGAGGTCTCTGCATATCCTCCATTGGTTGAGTTATGCCTTGGTTATTAACACTGATTTCTTCTTCCTCCTCTTGCCTTATCCTGGTAAGGAGCCTCATGTTTGTCCCTATAATTAGGATCTCCAAATATCCAACAGAAAGCATACTATGTGAAGACGAAACCGAAAGGAAATCAACATCTTTTACCTCCTCTGTCGATTTGGAAAGAACTGATGAGGGCTTCTCATCATTTGTTGTTGGTGGTTCACTAGCTGTCTTGGCACATTCCCTAACTTCCTTTATAACATACCCAAGTCCTACTTGACGGGGTAATTCTTCTACTTTGATGGGGTTGACAATGCCTTGGCCATTAACTCCCAAGCCTTTTCCTTCATATCCCATTTTCGTCAACAGTTTGGAGCCAATTCCTGTGGTATGATTTTCAAAAATAGCGAAATCATCACCAGGAAACATACATGAATTCAGAGAACGACTTTTTACCTCACATGGGTCATGCTACAGCTTTTCCAAGGCCTCTTCCTTTGCTTGCAACTGTCATATAAAACTATGTTTTTTCTCTTTCTCTTCATGTAGACGCATCTTCAATTCAGCGTTATTTGTTTGAAGACTTTGGTTGTTGTGCTTCAGTTCTTCTAGGGCCTCTTTTGTGGCTCACAACTGAAGCTACAATTGCTCCTTTTCCTCTTTCTTTTTTTGTAGAGCTTCACACATTATTTCCACACTTTTGGAAATTTTGAGCATGGTCTCATACATCGATTTTTCATGCTCTTTTGTTGCATGTTCCATTATTCATGCTTGCAATTCACATCCATGAAAACACTGCTCTGATACCACTTGATCTAGGTCTGGGTGTGACAAAGGACCCTTCTAAGACCTTTTACTTTCATGATGTGTTAAATTGCATTTTTAAAAGAACATAAATGTATACATGTGCATGCTATAAAGAAGAGGACCATGACAATCATCAACACATGAAAACATAAGTCGTTGATAACGGAGTTCGTCCAGGAGGGACTATGTCTCCGGGCCCCAGTGTCAAGATGGTGTAGGTCGCTGCTTTAAGTGTTGTCAATAGAGATGATGTACATAAGAGGTGACATCACTATCATACAAGGAAATTTCCCTCACATAGGAGTGGCTCCAAGATATGTTCCAATACCAGAACTCTCAATCAAACAGGACTCCTATCAGTATGACATAAACTCATGCATGATGATCATCCCACCAACATGGAACAAAATGGATTTCAATGCAAACATGCATGGCGACAACATGAGTATCCCATCAACATGACAACAAAGGGATCTCGAACAAAACATGATGAAACATGACAACAAGTACATCACACAAATGATTCTGCATCACATCAAGCAAGAATCATGAGACAAGTAAGAAACAAGATCCCACATCAAACATCAAACAGGGATCTGTGCAGCAAAATACATAGAAAAAGAAGTACATGAACACACTACATATACCTCACATCCCGGGGCCATCTAAAGAAGTGGATGTCAAACTGCTAAAGTTGTTTGGACCATCGATCTCACAGCATCGAATCACATGGAAATAACTGCTTGCACATGAATGTTGGCACCTACATTCCACTTAGAAAAGTGGTCGAAAAATGAAATGAGAAAATAGAAAATATGAACACACCATTAGATTTGTGGCATTGAATAATGCAAAATTGATTGTCAAATTTCTAAATTCTGAGAAAGGGAAAATTTGGGGCTCAAGGAATCTTTTAGATTTCCCCTAGATTCCTCAAAGAGTCCCTCATCTAGGTCCTCTATAAATTGGTTTCTCATATCAGGAAATTGACTGTGCCATCGGGTTCGTTTTGCTAAGAGGTGTAGGATCAACATAAAATTTGTCCAATTTGGACACTGCAAAAATTTCACCCTCCTAGAAATTTTGCTCCTTCATGGTTCCACCTGCATTAAAAATTAATTAAAATAATGTTGTCTTGATTTTCGTGCCTTCTCCTAGTTTCTCCATGCTGCGTGTGCAAATGAAATTCGGGTTATATAATAAATTAACAGGCGGAGTTGTCAACGAAATGTGGTTTGGCAGGTTGGTATGAGATCTAAATTATAAGGTGGAGGTCGAGTGGTCAAACCTCGACCCCTCCATACTAACTCAAAATTCCATTTTTAATAACCGCATACATATTTTTCTGGTGGGGGGCGGGTCCGCATTGGGCGACCCGCCTCATAACCTCCGCAATCTGTTACGTTATTTTAATGTTTGAGAATGCATTAAATGGGGGGCGTTGGTTTTTGATGTTCATCGTGTGGCCGCCACATGGGTGGGGTTGGCTGACCTATCGGCTGTGAGTTCAACTCCCACCGGCTTTGGCCTTTTACTATGGTGTATGGTTATAATAGAGAGGCGTGGGGTGGTGGGGGTGGTGGCCCACCACCTCCTTTTTATATTATATATATTTTTTTAAATTTTAATACAATAGCCTTTTTTTTTAATTTTCCGAAATTTGAGCATATGAGTCATTTTAACGAGGCGAAAATTTCACCCGAAATCTGGCCGGAGTTGACCGGATTCCGTCTACTGGAAAAAGTCCAAATTATGTCTCCATTAACCTGCCCAGTCAATGAAAGTCAACCAAAACTTTGACTACCTCTATCTTCCTCATCTGGACTCGGATTGACGAATCGTTCACACCACCACAATCACAACGACGAGATCTTTAATGTGAACCTAGTTCAAGCATAATCCAAACATTTTGATTTTTGAGCTTTCATAAGCCCTCTTTGTCCTGTGTGTGTCTCTGGAGCCACCCAGATCAAATATCAGGGGTCTTTACCATGGTATTGGCCCATAGTATTGAGTGCGACAACGGATATTTGATCCCATCAAAGAATACCATCGGCATTACTAAGGGATTGGCCTAAGGTATTGGCTAAGGCTTATACTATATAAGGAGATGGAGATCAAGCGTTAGGGTGTACATGTGATGAAATATTTATGAATGAATTGATCTGAAATAGATGTGCACTAGGGAGCATGGAGATGAATTAGATATGTTAGATCTAAAATGAATACATATTGGATAATCTGTTTTGGGTTTGATAGATCTATGATGATGATATTATGATGTGTGTTTGTAACAGGTTGTATGTCAAGATTTGGATTTGACAGATGTTGTGTTGTGCAGCAAAGGCATGACTCAGTAATTATAGATCTTTATGTTGGTTTTCCATTGAGAAGTCATGTACATACACAGATCTTCCTCTTGCTAGTCATGTACACATTCTGCAAAAAGTTCGGAATAAGTACGCAGGTGTCAAGTATGAAAAGCGCATACATATGCAGAAGTGCTTTATAAGATTCACGTACATCTGATAGAGTTTTGTAGTATGATTTGTTAACAATGTCTAATTAGTTTTGTTATGTTTTTTTTGTCTATCGATGATGTCTCTCTCATGATAATCAGCGTTTGACAATTCTGGTTGACAAACGCGTTTCGAACCAACCAATGTGGTTCATCGTCAGGGCAAGATGAAAATACAGATCTAGCTCATCGGTTTAAATAGTAAGCAGAGACTCCAACGACTCAAAAACTCTAACGGCTACTTAACCTTTCAGGAACCCCAGTCAAACGACCTATAATTAATTTAAAATTAAAATATTATTATATTTTAAAATTTAAAATTAAAATATTATTATCTTATAATATTTATTTAACTAATTTATTAAAACTAACCTAAAAATATATGTATATTCTAATTATTGTACCTAATTAATTTAGAATTATTATATTTTAATATTTATTTAATTAATTTATTAATTTAAAATTAAATTATTATTATATTTTAATATTTATTTAACTAATTTATTAAAACTCACCTAAAAATATATGTATATTCTAATATTTTAATTATTGTTATTGTTCTCCTAAATTCTAATTAATCTTATTTATATTTAATATATAAATTACTTATATAGATGATGGTTAATAATATATTGTAATAAATAATGTATTATATATAAGATAATTATTAACATTATATGTGAAAAATAATAATATATCTAATATATACCATAAAAATAATTAGTTAACTAATATATACTAATATATATAAGACCTAAATAAAATAAGAGGGGTTATATGCATTAATTATATATTGTAATAAATAAATTATTAACATTATATGTGAAAAATAATAATATATCTAATATATACCATAAAAATAATTAGTTAACTAATATATACTAATATATATAAGATCTAAATAAAATAAGAGGGGTTATATGCATTAATACTTTATAGAAAAAGGTTAAAATTAAACATGATACTGTATATAATTGATGAAATAATAAATATTAATTAATTCATGTATTTAAGTTAAACCATAATGATACTATGCTATGGTTATACTATTAATTAATAAAATGTTAACAGAGGGATAATAAATATTAATCGCACTAAATGAATTTCAACTTATAATGAAACGGGAGATAATTCCTATTAATCTAATGGATAAAAAGATACCTTAAATGCAATGCCAAATGCCTTAATATTATAATTAATAATATAAGTAATAATATTTAAATAATTAAAGCTTAGTTTTAAAACATAAAAAACAAAAGCGATACAGCCTAAGAGGAGGACAAATCTACGAAGAACCACGCAGCCCACAATAGGCGAAAACCAGACTCCCCAGAACAAACACACGCCCAACCAGAGAAAGAACCTAGAGGAATCGAGGGGGGAGGAAGAAAACTTAAGACGACAACGCAGGGATCCAATTTCTACTAACCTTCCACCCGTCATCTCTGTTGAGATTGATGGGTCTTCGCTCTATTTCGATAGCTTCCCTTAACTTGCGATGATGAAACCGATCCACCCTGGCGATGACTTTGGCCTCTTCTATGCAGACATGATGCTTAGTTTTGTCCACATGCTCTGCAAGAGCTGAGGACTTTATTCTACCATGCCTCAGGTCCGCTGCATGCTCACCAATCCTCTGTTGGATGGAGCGCCCTGTTTCCCCTATATAAGGGGTCCCACAGGAACAAGGAATCAGATAGACCCCTTTCATGTCTTTGGGGTCGACCGGATCCTTAACTGACCTCAGGGAGTTACGAATAGTTCTTAGAGGCCTGAAGGTTGAGGGGATGTCATACCTCCTAAGGATCCGAGCAATCCGATCTGTGGTCCCTTGGATATAAGGCATGTGGACACCTGGATGGCGCTCTTTTGGCTCTTTTTTACAAAAAGCATTATTGGAGGCATTAAGGAAAGCCTTTTGGCCAAGGTGTCTGCTATATCCGTTCTTCGAAAAGACATCGAGAAGGTGGTTTCTCTCCCTATCCAGGTTTTCTTGATCCGAAATCCTGAGGGCACGCGTAGCCAGGGTGTTGAGAACACCCATCTTCTGAGCTGGGAAATGATGGGAATCAGCGTGAAGATACTGTTCCGTGTGAGTCTTCTTACGGAACACCGCGTGAGAGAGAGAGCCGTCCAACCTCCTGGAAATAAGGATATCCAGGAAAGGGAGGCTGCCATTGACCTCCTTTTCCATGGTGAATTTTATGGCAGAGGACAGGCCGTTGAGGTGACCCAGGAAACGATCGAGCTCATCATGGCCATGGGGCCAGATGACATTGGTGTCATCTACATATCTCTTCCACAGCTTAGGAAGGATTCCTTCTCATGTGATTTACGCTGAAGCTCTCCTTACACAATTCTGGTTGAGTTGAATTGTTTATGGAATGATATATTGACTAGGGATGATGTTACTGTGTGGTGGTATGTATCTAGTTCAATGATCTGTGATGGGTTCAGTATGTGATTCAATGATTGATTCAGTGTGACAGTGATTTAGACTCAGTTGTTCTGTATTTTGAGATCTGTACACAGGTCCTCTTAAGGAGAAGTGCGTATATGCACGGTTGTTTGTATATTAGTAGCATATATATTTTGACATATGTTTAATCAGGGTTTACAGTAATAGCAGTTGGTTTCTGTGATGGATAATAGTATTTGGCTTGGTATATTGATGAGTAGTTGTGTATTGATATGATCTATCATGGTTTAGTTTGATCTAATTGTATTGGTTTATTGAGATTCAGTAATTGATTTGATGATTCAGTGATTGAGTGAGTTGGTTTAGTGATTGATTTCATAATTGGTATTGGGCTTAAATGATAATAGTGAATCTAGTTTGAAAATATGATGAAAAGTGTCCTACAGGTTTGATGTGGTTGAGTCAGGTGGATCCAATATGAAATATTATGAAACATGCTCCATATAGGTGTTGAGGGTTGGAGCCTTCAGTGAGGGAGTCGAAGCTTCCTTCTAGTGGTAGCTGCTAAATATGTTCAAGGGGTTGGAGCTCCCTTCTGGTGGGTGTCAGTAAATGATATCAGGGGGTTGGATATCCCTTACAATGGTGTTGAAATATGAGAGAAGGTTATATCCTTCTATAGGTGGGTGCCTGCGTACTGGTATGAGTCTGCGCTAGTACAAGATTGTAAGATGTTTTCCTTTATAATAAAATATGAAGACAAAGATGATGGCAGCAATGGTTTTCCCCCACATTGGGTTTCCACCTAAAAATCTAGTGTCCTCATGTGTTGTTGTGTTGCTTATGTGTGATGGTTTATTTTATTCTTACTGCTCATGTTTACTATTTAATTAAAGGCTAATGAAGTAATGATACACTTGTTAAAGTAGAACAAATGATGAAATATATGAAAAGTTAGTTAACTAGATATACGTTGTTTGTCTTCATCATAGCGTAGATACAGGGTTTACTTAATGATAGTAGCATAAAGAAATCTGAATGAGAAATCTAAAGGTTTAAGTGAGTTTTAAAATATTGATTCCCCCCCCCCCCCAGTATCTTTCCCAACAAAAAACACCTGAAACCACCATGTAAATATAATGTAGGCCATGAAAGAATACTAAACTTTTTGCAGTGAAGAGAAAATACTAAGATAGAGAGATGATACTAACTGACATCACGCCTGTAGATGTCCACGCAGTACAAACACCCAAGAAATATTGTGAAATATAATTCTCATGAATTCATTAACATCAAATATACTTTGTCTATTATGTTCCTAGGAGAGCCATTTTTCCATTTGCAACTCCATTTAAACACAGAGTGGGATGTATTAGAACCAAGTTACCCAACAGAAATGGCCCGAGAAGAAGCAGAGAGTTGAAAAACCCTAACCTCCATCGCTCTCATCCCACATTATAAACTATAATTTTTTTCCATGATGTCCAACTACTTGAATCCACATAGGTTTATAAAGATGAGTTTGAAACATATAATTTGATTTCGCAATATGACTTTCATCTAGGATAAGGTTATTCGAAAAATATATTGATTTCCTTCGTATTTGTGTCAAATTGAAAAAGGCAGCCATCCTAAGTTAGGGAGGGAGGGGTAATCCCCTATGTGTGCCATCAGATGTATGATTACAATGTCCATTACTAAAGAAAATTATCGTGTACTGGAAATGGATTATACTCCTCACATTGTTAAATAAGCATTCTTCATCATTGCCTCTCGGAAGTCTAGCCATGTTCTCACTAAAAGAATGTCCATTACTATATGTAAAAAATATGTGTTTTAAATTATTTTTTTAAATGCTACTTGAGATCTTGAGTCAATGCCTTTCAGTACATTTCTTTGTTAGATATGTTAGATCTATGATTGTTGTTGTACTTAGTTATTTTCTAACAATTATAACAGTTAGTGAATTCCATATTGTAGGACATATGTTGGAAAATCAATTTTTCATTTTTCCTAGAATTTTAAAGTTGACCTTTTCAATATAATTATAAATTCCTAACCGTTTATAACAATTTTTAAATGTTTTGAAATGGGAAGGCTTCAAAGTAAAAAGTTCAAAGATCATGAAGAAATAGTACAAGGCATGGGCTGAGGTTTCAAGGTTGGACCTTTGGACCAAAACATCTCTTCATGTGCATTGCATGGTGAAACATATTCAGTTTATCTATATTGAACCATTTTGTGAGAGCATGTTCCATTCTTATCTAATTGGATTTCTTCTTGGTTAAGAGAAGCTTTTTCCCAAAAAATTTTATGTTTTCAACTAGGTCATTGTTTGAGATAGTGGACATAAATTTAGATTATAATACTTATCTTTGAATACATTCATATCATCAAATTACGCACACTACTTTTTTGAAAATTTATTTCCCTATTGGTTTGGGATATTTGATTTTTTTTATTTTCCTTGAGAGAAGTGAGGTTCACTCTATATCAAAGGATGCAGGAGATCTTAAGTGTGTGTCACATCACCTATGTAAGATTAATAAAATAAAATGATAAAAAAACCCAACGTCTAATGTACAATGTCAAAGGAAAAAGAAGAAAGAAGAGTTGATTTATTATTTATTTTAAACTAGCATAGTTCCATGTCAGCCCTAATATAAGTGGTAATATGTTTGTATATGTTTTTTAATCCTTCTTAGTGATTAAGGGATCTAAGGTTTAGATGGATCAACGCAAGTTTTATTATTTGGTTTCCACCTACAATTATTGGTTTCAAGGCAGAGCTTATCCAAGTTAGGAAATCATTAATATTTTTCATTTAGAAAGATAAGATTATGATGTTTATGGACTTATTCTTTGCCTTTCATTAGTAAATTTTCTTCAAATAAGTTCTTTTAAAAATGTTCATTTGAGATGCTTGTTTATTGCACAATGCATATATTGATATTCTTCTTTGGATAACTTAGATGCAAGCTTAATGCCATTGTTCCTTTATTTTATGTTTTTTTGTTGTAAGGCATACATGAGGACTTCCCAGATGGAGATGGTTCCAAATTTAGGCTACATCCTTAGAATATACCCTAAACCAATACACATTATCTATATACTCTTATTACTTCCTTCAACGGGTCAATATGTTCCATTTGCAACTTGTATCCTATTAAGAATGTTTCTATGTCAAAGTCATTAAAGACTTCCACTTGGTCTCATTCACACCCCATTACGGAGTTCTAACACTAGGTTTTAGTGTTTTTTTAATCCTCCAATAACAACAACAAAAGGCTTTATATTGTATTTGAGAGATTGAAATCAAAATATATATTGATATTCCATAAAATATTCCTACATATAATAGTCTAGTGTACAACAAGATTGTGTGTCTCCTTTCCTAATCTATTATATTTACCTTTCTCCTTGTAAGCATTATATATTTTAACTCTTTTTTGTACAAAGTAAAAAGAAAACAAATCCTACAAAGAAAATTGTTCCTTATAATAGGCTAAGATACCAATTCATACAAGAATCATGAAATTTAATATAGAGTAGCTTTTGTAAGTGAGTGGAGAGTGAATCCCTTAAAATCATGTTTGAATAGGATACCCTCATGCACAATCTTGTGTGTATCCATTCATATTCTATTATATTTGCATTATTTCTTGTAAGCATTACATATTTTACTCTTTGTTTGTAAAAAAATAAAAGGAAAATGGTTTTAAACCATATTATCTTCCTTACAATAGGCCTAGACATTGGTTCATATGAGTCACAAAATTTAATATAAAGTAGTTCATGTAAATGAATGAAGAGTGCCTCCATTAAAAGCATGTTTAGTAAAGATACTCCCTGCAAAATCAATGCTTCATTCAATGGCTAACTTGCTTTGGATTTAAATTTTATTAACATAATCTATATCTATAATTTAGTAAGTTAACACAAGTCTTAAGAAACTAATAGAAATTTTTCGATACAATTGTAGATCACTTAATAAATTCAACTTGAATCATATTTTTATTACTATGGATGGAGATGGTGTTGAGATATATATGCTCTTTGAATCTAGGGGCATCGTAGGTAACCATAGAATATATTTAGTTGTAATTGTTTCATGGATTTGATGATGAACTTCTACTTTAGTCATAGCTTCACAATCATGCTTTGTATGAAACAAAAGATAACGTATACTCTATAGTTGTGGGCTCAAACTATTTTTTATCAAACACTTTTCAGTTTAAATAGCTCCAAGGCCCAACCATATTGTATGTTGCAGGTTAATACAGAGAAGTATTTGTATACTCTATTCACCTCCTTCAACAAGTCAATACCTGTCACTTGCAACTTGTATGTAACTATACATATACTAATCTCTATATAACCATGATCAACAAAATCAAATTCATTTTCCTCTTATCATAGGTTGAGGCCAGTCTAATTATATAGTTGTTGGATTTTTTTTATCTTTGATTGGATAGCTATAAGTTGCTTCTTAAAGCTTAGGCAAATTTTTAATGACTTGACCCTTATAGAAAAAATATTTGCCTCTTCCATGATTTAATTTAGGTATTTTCTCTTTAGAATTTTGATGCAATAACTTCATGGATGTAATGTTTATTTCTCAAACTATTGATCAAACTTGACTTGATACAATCCTCAGACATGACTCCTTTCCACCTTAATAACGAGGTTCTTTGTCACAGGACAATGCTACAATAAATGTGTTGTGGATCTGATATCATGTTAAAATAAATTAAGGAAAAGATATGACACACATCGTGATTACTTTGAATTTGACACATAAACAATGAATCAAATTTTTTCAAAGGTTTCCTTATTCTATAAGCATTATGATTAATTCATCTAAATATATTAGGGATCATGAAAGGTATATTTTTGCATGTGAGGTGAGCTAGTGTTGAAAAGGTAAACCATATGTGGCCTATATTATTAGATGAGATGGTATATGAATGGTATTAATATATATATATATATATATTATATATATATATATATATATATATTATATATATAACTAAAAAATAAGTATATTGTTAAAAAAATTATGCTTTGAGGATTAGCTTAAATGGTGATGCTTTATACATAAAATCTATTTTTCAATGTTGAGGAAGTCGTGGATTTGACTTTATTAATTCTTTTAAGTTAGATATTGAAATATTAAAAGAATTTTACATGAAATATTTTCTTTGAAAAAATATTTATAGGTAGTATGTTTTTAATGGTTAACTTTCACAAACTCAAATTCATAGTTGAATGCTTAACCTTTAGTTCTTTTTATTAAATTGGAATGTTTAATTTCCATTATGATCCATGATGTCCCAAGCCAATCACATTCCCAATAAGGTCAATAGGTCCTTGCATAATTCTAAGAACATGTCTTGTATTATTTTGATAAAGTAAATAACTTCATGAAAACTAAGCGAGAGGAAAGGTGATGGGTGAATAGAAAGTAATTATAAGAAATTCAAAGTAGTATCTTCTAGTCAACTTCAAGAATTAGTTTCCCCCAAAATTTGACCTTGGGAACTGTGACATTAACCTCCAAAATAATGGCCTCATGAATGGAATTGTTGAGATCTATGAATGGAACAAATATTGGTGAATATGGTATGGTATTGATTGACTTTCCTATCTCCTTAATCAAACTATGAGGTTGAGCTTTAGGATAAAATATGATGTTATATATTTTGGGGACTTTAATTTCAATTCAAGTAAACAACCTCATTACCTCTTGTTGTTCTAGAAATAACACTCCCATTTTTTACTAATTTGATTTGTTATGGATCTTTCCAGTCTATGAATATCAAAATAGTGAAAGTCCATCCTTGATTTTACGCTACATTTCATATATAGTATTTGATATTTTTCATTATGTTTTTTTTTCTTTTTAAGGGTATTTTGAGGTCTTGACTCCATTCCATGCAAACTTTCAAGCCCCTAGGTGAAAAAGGGGAAAATATTGGAAAAATATACTTTGCGCCTAAGATCTCTACTATTGATGACCCTGTTTGAATTAGTAACAAAATGCAAATGAAAATTACTACTGGGGATTTGACAATACATTTTCATTATTGTTTTATATACACTTAACTAGTTTAATCAGCTCTATTGTTACCAAGGGTGGATTGTAGGAAGTATCATATTATTTACAAGAGGATAAGACACTATGCAAAATGACCTTTCATCGAAGTCCTTTTAAAAGAGGATAAAGAGTAGGCATCAACTACATTAAAATGTCCCATATTGAATGACACAGTGCATTATTGACTAAGACACTTCAATCCCATGGGGTAGCATATTTTGGATGTTTCAAAATGAGACTTTCCCTATTTTTCCTTTTAGGCATTTTGACATGGTAATTTACCAAACAATTAGGTGATATTGGCTTCAAAAAATAGTATCCCACCTAAAGTTATTTATGTGCACATAAGTAATCAGTTGGGTCATCAAGTAGGCAAATGTGGAGAATCAGATGATCAAGGATATAAAGGAAAAACCTTTAGCTTCTTTCAACCCATTTGTCATCAAAATAATATACAAAACACCAATTGAAGTAATAGAGCTCACTAATGACTCGGTAATTTCTTTCTCTAAGGACTATAGGGAATTAATGAAGAAATGGTTGATTCCTAAAAGAACTCAAAGTTAGAACATTTGGTTCATATCCCACCGACCACTTGAGGACTATATGTCAATATGTCACAACTTTGCTCATTCAATTATATGGGGAATCAAGTGTTACAAAATATGTGAGCTTCCTTGATGTATCAGGTCAACTGGGAAGATATTATTTTTAAGTTTTTTCAACATGTGATTAAAGCGGTGAAAAAACCAAAGCCAGGTGAGAAACCACAATTTTACATGTCTTCTTATTTTCTAGATGTGATGTGTAGGGTACAAGGATTCCCTAATATGGGGTGGAAATGGACATCAAATGCCCCCTAATTCATGTTTGTTGTAGTGACATATAGGAGCACAAATATCATATTGTTTTCACAAAGATATGTGAAGATTTCTTCATTCCTTTGTATGAATTTTTATATTGCAATTCAAAACCTTACATAAGAGAGAAGACAATACAAATAGTTTGGAGAACAGGTGACTAGTATGTACGAGAAAATCAGACCTATATCAAAGTGCATGGAATAATGAAAGCTCCTCACTTGCTATCAATATTTGTGCCAAACAAATTGGTATTGTAGGAAATTAGTTATCAAACATTGGTGCATGGAATAGGTGCAACCTTAGAGAGAGACAAGAAACCAGCATGGTCACAAAAATTATTTTTCATAAGTTGCTATAGTTTCAAACATTGAAATGAGGCCCAAGTCAAAGCTAACACCTTGGAATTCCATTTTAGGGAAGAAATATTTCACAGGCATGATCCCTTAAAGATTGTCTAGTAATATTGTTGAGCTTATAAGCATAGGTGGTCCTATGAAGCAAAGACCTGAAAAGATGAATAATTATACAAAAGGGCCACCAATTATGGTCAAGTGCTTAGTCGAAAAGGACCTAGCTTCCAATAGTAGCGACAACAAAAAAAAAACTAAAAGAGGCTTGGAACTGTTATCACCCCAAGAAACTCACCTAGGTTGTATATCAGTGATGCTCGGGAACATTACAAATTCAACAAAATGTTGGATAAAATGATGGATGAATGAAAGAAATGTTGCACATTCAAGCCAAATAACCACTCCTACTATGACTAACCCCAGACATGGGTGAACACCCCCAAACTACAAGGCTTTCAACCACCAATTACTCACAGCTTAAGGTAAAGGTGATAATGAAGAAAACTTATTACACCAGCAGATGCACAGGACCATGTGATGGCCGGCTGCAACCAGTTAGGAGGTCTGTAAATCTGTTATCTAACACAAAGACAGGATGACAGCTCTTTATGCATTAAAACAACAGAAACCTGCGAGCAAATTTCAATGAAACAGCTAAATTCTAACACAGAGGTGGGATGACAACCCCTCTACTGCTAAAAATCAACAGTACATGGAATAATGCATGACAGGCACAACCTGGAACATAGAAGAAGTGAAAAGTGAGCAAATGACAGCAAAAGAAGCTTGTATTAGTTGGAAATGAAGACCAGACGCTGCAGGTCTCATAGTATTTACAGTCTCCAGAAGTTGAAACTTACAACACCCTAACTTTCATCTAACACTCATCAACTTGATTACATCGTGTCTCTGGGTATATATAGAATCTGTTTACAAAATATCTCTGCTACTAAGCTTGGAGGTGTCTTAATGAACCACCAACCACATTTACAATCAGATAAGGGTCGCTGCTGCAATTCTCAGAGCTTTAATGGACAAATCGGCCTATTTAGATTGTCTGATGTCCTTTTCTGGCAGCTGGAATGAGTTATGGACTAAGCTCCATGCCTGATAAATGCTCTTCACTGCTCGAGGTTATCCTACTTGTCCTTCGGCCCTTTTGTTGTTTAATGCAGTTGTTGAGGCTTTAACTATGCAGGTACAGGCAATTAATTTCCTCTATCCTTTTTTGGGCAGCTGAGAGCAATTGGGAGCTCAAGACAGGTTACGGGTGAGAACAGAATGGTGGAAACAGACTTGAATGAGTGAAATGAATCTCAGCCGTTGGATTATACAAATCAAAAGTGGAGATGAGATTCTGGAGGCCATCGGGAGGTGAATGATCGGGGAAGACGGGCAGAGACAGATCTAGGTCGTCGGATCTGGATGCGCCAGATCTGATGATGATCGCTATCGGAAGGCGCACAATGCTTAAACGGCGGGAGAATGGCAGTAAAGCGGGTGGGCGGTTTACCCGCACCGCTCATCGGGTAACGGTGGTATCCGTATAACAATGCGCAATGCAGTTAAAACACGCCGCGTGGCAACGGGAAACCACCCTCCCCATGAGTTAACAAGCGAGCAGGTCGCGGCGAGAAAAGGAGCGACTGCCGTCGGGTCTAACGACGGACAGTCGGATGGTAAGGAAAGTATGCGGGGTTTAACTGTATGGAAAACAAAGCGGACACCGTAAGATCATGGGCGATGGACGGTGGAGAACAAGGCGGGGTTATGCACACAGGCTTCCCACTGTTATGATAGGGAAATGGTTAAGAGTGAAGGCATGGGGCTACATGGCACAGGTGAAAAGGTAGCTAAAGCTTAATGCACGAGAATAGAGGGAACACGGGATTTCGAAGGGTTTTCATAGGAGAAAATAGGGACAGCGGAGGATAAGAGGGTGTGAGGAAACCGAGAGAGGAAGGAAAAAGAGACTGTTGCGAGCTCTGTTAAGCATCAATAACACTGCTAAGCTATGAATGACCCCCAACTGTTCAAAATTGTAGCAGAGCTAATAGGAACTTTGAGTGCAAGAAAGGAGAAGGAAAGACTTGAAGTAGAAGTATCAGAAGAAAAAGTAGGAGCTAAAAGGAAAGTAGAGGAAGAGGAGTGAGAGAAAAAAAATTCTTTCTAGGAACAAGAAGAACAAGGGAAAAGAGAAGAAGAATAAAGAGTGAAGAAGGAGACAATGGAAAGGAGGAGAAAGGAAGATCAATAAAGAAAGAAGAAAATAGAATAAGGGATAGAAAAGTATGAGGAAAGAGAGGAAGAAAAAATGCATAAGGAATGAGACAATGAAAATGAAGAGAAAGGAAGATGAATAAATAAGGAAGAAAGAAAAATAAAATAAGAACATAATGATGTCATGGGTACAAGTGCTCCTAAATATTACAACATGCCACTAAAAAGAGGTCATTTCCCAATGGAAGAACTTGGATTGGAGAGATACACCTCTTAAAAAAATGAAAAGTCACAATTTGGACAATTTTATATTTAAGAAGAAAACAAAGTGAATTGTTAGAAATCCTATAAAAATATATATTTGTATTAAATGCTTCTAAACTTTTTGTGACCACAGAGACAATTGTAGTCACTGAAAACAATGCAGATTCTATGTAATGCCTCAAAATTTTAATATTCAAAAATATTGTGAGCTATTATTTTAAATGAAGTCACCTGAACAGGTGGCAAACAGTGTAACACATATTGCAAACAATTTGATTTCTGTAATATTAAATAAATAGATATAGGTTAATGAGTGATGGTAATGAGTATGGATTGTGATTTTATAGAAAATGATTCCACTTGACTAATGGAAAGTTATGAAAAAAATTGGCAAGTCCAAGAACTCTGATTCTCTAAAGGGAAATTCGGATGGGAACAAACAATAGATTCTAAGGGGCCACCAAACACAAAGGGGATATGGCATGATGGTGGAATACATCCTAGGAAATAAATAACTATTAGTGGGAGGTTTTCTGCATGAAATTAGGTTGAGAGGGGTCAAGAATGAGTGCAGAAATACCTGAAGAAGAGGAAGGAGTCTCTAGCTGCGAGAGCATAGGATAATGAGTTAGGACGAGGTTGTATCTATGAATTCTACTATCTACTAATTGAAAGTGAAAATATGTGAAGATAATAATAGGCACGATGAATTCATCTCTATAAAATCACAACCTAGGCTTGGGGGCGTCTCGATAAAGAGACTTGGCTTACCGATCAAATACAAACAGTTGGAACATCCCTCATCAATTTATATTGCCCATCTGTTTATAGCTTCAGTCAATCTTTATTGTGTGTGTTATAGTAGTGACGCTAAATGGCATCATTAGTTATTGTTGATGCTATGAGTAAGATATTGTAAATTGTTCACTAATTTATTAAATTAAACTACTAAGAATGTTACTGTCATTTTTAAATACTTAGATAGAATTTAAATCTTGTGTTAAGTGCCCAAAGAGGCCTCACTATTAATCTGATAGAATTTTTCTAAAATTGCATTCAAATAAGGATATTATCTCACTCAAGAATTGAATATCAATCTTATTTCTTATGAGTTTCCATAATTAAAAGTAATATGAAAAATGCTAAGGATGTATAACAAACTAAGTATTTTTCTAATTATTTGTTTCATCAAAATAATAGCCATATGAATAGTTTGACAGAAAGGATTAAATAGAGAATATATTGTTTAGAAAATAGTTTACTTTCTACACTTCAAGGAAATACACAGGTAGGCTAAAGAAAATTAGCTTGAGATTTTGTAATTTATAATCTATCTTAATTACATATCAAAAAATACCATACAAGACCTTAAACTTATTGCCTCAACATTGCAAAAGAACAAAAATACATAGTCTCCTAAACCTAACAAAATTGTATTTTATTAAATTAAATTGTAGAAATAAATAATAAGCTTATTGAAAAAGAATAGATATTAATTCTCAATGCAGTATAAAATGTTATTATAGATTGTGACTTCACAAATATAGGAAATCTATCAGGTAAGAACAGAGCTAAATACAACCATGAAACCAATGGTATCGCATGCAAGGACATAACTAGAATATGCAGATTGTATGAATCAGAATAAGTCTTTGAGTGCACTCATTAAAGAGAAATTTACAACTTAGAAGTATAATTTTCTTAAGAAAGGGGAGTTAAGAAAGTGGAGTTAATCTATGAGGTTTTCCTTACCAATCAATAAGAAAAAAAACATCGGTGATAAATCTAACTATGTATCTATTCATCCAAGGAATTGCTTTTCATATATACATACCCAAAAGTTTAGCAACAAAGAAAATGGAATGACGTATGTAGTGTGAGAAGGGTATGACAAGGATTTTCCATTAAAATAATCCTACCAATATCGTTATTATCAAACAATGAAGGATTAACCCAAAATAAGAGCTCATATTCAAGGATATAGACAACAATAAATGAGCTTGCATTTCGTATCAGGAACTTTTCACACTTAAGGCACTGTAAATAGGATTAACTTCATATTATGGTGGAATCATGCAGCTATGGAAATATACCTTTACCCTATCCATTTCCCAAATGACTCACAAAAGTACCCAAAGTAAATAAAGTTCACAAGTGTCAAATAACTATAAAAATATATTAAACTAAACAATGTCCTTTCATTAACCAAAGAAAAGGGACGTTTAAATTTACAAGTATGAAGAACATGGTCCCATGATGTTAACATATTCCTGGGTATTACATTTACAAACTATAAACATCCTACAGACGTATGATAACAATATTAACCAGTAACGTCTAGAAAAGAAATTACATACAAAAAAACTCGAACAAAAGTCGTTCAATAAGACACATGCAAACTAAGTATGAGAAGAAAGTGGCCATCCTCTCATCATTGTGTCAAGGGTCACTACATGTTGAGAAAATATTCAGAAAGGAGGGCCATGGGATGGCTTACCTTCCTTCCTCAGCCTGTAGCTCAGAAATATCATACTCCCACATCTAAATGATAATATACTACCAAAAACCACACCTGGAAGTAATTAGTATCTTATAAAAGAAAAAACAAAATTAAAAAATCAAATAACCAGATAAAGGAAGCATGAATGATAGTAAATACCATTAATATCATCTAATCCCTTTAAAATTTCTACACAATGCACATAAATACTATCAAGATAAGGAGACATTTCGTGCAAGGAAGCAATGAACATGGGCAACCTCTATTGTCAACACTCAAAGTTTCATGATGCAGAAGGGGGGAATAGGAAAATGTCACAAACAACAATAAATAAAACAAAGGAAAAATACACAGAACCAAAAGGAAGGATAAACAAGACAATAACAACATGAATGAAAACTCTAGAAGTCATAACTCCATAAGGCATGTTTGTACCCTAGTCTTGGGATGTTCTTACCAAGGAATTGAAATCCACCATCAATGTCAAGTGTCGTTGTTCCGGCCCTTGGATCAACTATGGCCAGACTAAAACCAAAAAGCATCTATTAAATCCATATTAACCATGATTTTTAGAACAAGAGGGAGAACATCATTAATTCATAAATTTAATGGTCCTTAAAATGTCTAAGCACGTGAACATGTTAGTAGATGAAGATCGATACTTAATGCAAAGAGAACTTATACCTCACCTTTCATTAATCATAGACCCATTTGTGAATGAAAAAGTTTGAATTAAGGAAGCAATGAATTTGCCTTAATAAGGGTCATGCTAAATGTTGACCAAAGTAACCACATAGATACCTCGTAAATTTAGACCCTTGCAAGTATATGACCTGGGAAAAGTCTAAACATGTGTAGGCTATTGAAGTAGACATAACAAGAATTCTCACCCTACTTAGCAAACTAACCACTCTGAATTGGCTCAATGAGTCACTAAGTGACTAGACAGATAACATGGACTATTGAATCTATTAATGTATAGGTAACTATCATTGTAAGCAGTAACAAATAAGTCTGTCTAAAATATTAACTTCTAATAAGGGTGGGTAAGCCATCTATATTTCCATCCTAACTAAGATTCCCCTCCCCTCCCTCGATATTTTTAAGGGCTTGCAAAATAATTACAGGCTTAAGAATTGAAGCCTGATTGAAATATTTCAGGGAAACAAAATGTATAAGTTATATAAAGAGAAGGAAATTATGACTGGTAGAGTAACCCATTCTCTTAAAAATGAAACTTACAAACAAAATTGTACTTAAATAAATAAATAAATAAAAAATTGGGAGATCTTACACTCTAGACCCATTACTTTTGTTGGTGCAGCATTCACTTTGGCTATGGAGAAAAATGTCAAACCTACTTGAGGAGATCAAGTACTAGAAGGTCAAAATCACAACTTTAGAGAACGAAAATACACCGAAAAGAAAGTTCTATTGTGGTTGAATATATGGCATGAGCCATTTACATGCTAAATGATTTCAAATCCATAACCAAGCAAGTTTACCCTTAGCTTCAAAAATTCCAAGGGGCGACCATAAAGCTAGTATCATTGGTTGTTGAGTTTAAAGAAAGAAGCATGTAGCTAAAAGAAACACATATAGCCATGGATGATTTGAAGAGATTAGAACTATAATTTCCAAACATGCCCCCAAAAATCCCACACCTAGAGAAATAAGAACTCAAGTTGAATGACACAGTGGTTATAACATCCTAGAGAATCATAGACCCAATGGAAAAAGACATAACAACCTCCCTCAATATTTACAAAAAGACATACAATTTGGCTAAGAAGCTAATTGAGAAGGCTGGAATATCAAAAATGGGGTCTAGGGAAGTCAATTCCATCCAAATAAGTATTTACAACGATCGAAGAAACCTTAAATTCAAGAGATAAGATTAGTGAAATGACACAAAGGCTGACAAGGTTTCTTTTTTGAAGGAACACATGGTTGAAATAACAAGAGAACATTGCTTGCTAATTATTGTTGGGTTGCCCTCAATTGGGACACAAAAACATTGACTAAGAATGAAACTAAATGCATAGTAACATCAGAAAATACATTATCTGAGAGGATCAAGAGAATTTCTTTGTATCATGGAATTTGGGCTTCATACTTACAAGAAAAGGGGCTCATAGAGAGAAGTTCTTAATGGGAAAATATATCATATATTTGATTTCATAATGTATTATGTAGAATATGAAGAAATATAGAAGTTGAACAATTGAAACTATCCTCGGGAAGTTAAGAAGACCCAATGAACAATTACACACTCATACAAATTATACTAAAGAGAATCTAAGAACTATTTCTAAAAACTTTAATAGGAAGAAGGAGGATAAATTTTAGTGTTGGTTTAATGTTTGATGTGAACTAATTCTAATCTTCCACCATTTGTTGTAATGTTTACATTTCATTCAATAGATTGTTCTTATGATAAAATGTATGGTTTCCTTGTTTATTATTTTTTCAACATCTTTGTTTTGGGTAAATGAATTTATAATTCTAAATGAATTGTTTCTTTAGAATACATTTTTCATCTATCTTATTTATTTATTATTGATTCCTAATTTATCTAACAACGGCATATTTTTTTTAGTGAAAGTAGGTTTCATTCATTGTGTTATCCATTTATTTCAGTTAGTTGCTCCTGCTTAGGATAAGCTAACATAGATGCATTTTTTACATTTAGATTAAAATATTTTGCATGTTGTATTTCACATTCAATTAGTTTAAATTGCATATCCCATAATATATCAGACATGGTAAACTCTAGATAGGTCTCTTACACCAAGCAATGTGAGGATTGATTGGGACCTTATATTAGAAAGTACCCCAAATATATTGCATGGAATTTTACTCTCATCAACACCTTTATGAAGGTAATGAGGGAGACGGGAAGAAAGGGGGTTTTTTCTTGTTATTTTATGAAAGAATTTTTCCCACATAACACAAGGAATTTGTAACAACCCTAGTTAAAAATCCATGTAAAAAATATAAGACCAAGGTCATGGGACACGTATTCCAAGATGAATGTTAGAAAAAACATCCTAGTGGATTTTTATCAAGTTTATTATGCCTAAAAAAATTGGCAAAGGCGATGGGAAAGCCTTTGGAAAGGAAAAGTGGCATTTTGGAAAATTTGTTTATGAAAATAATGAAAATTAGGAGAAAAGGAAGGTGTAAGGTCACAGGTTGCATGTGAGGAGGAAAATAAAGGAAAATAATGGAAAATGAAGAAAATAGAGGCCTCATTGATAAAAAGACTTTTTAGGATCAGTGGGCTGGCTTGGTCAGTGTAGCTTTTTGTCAGTTTAGTTTTGGAGCTCTCATTCTATTCTCTCTCTCATACTTTTCGAAACTTGGGATTTCTTGGAGCACTCTTGGAGAGTGTGGCATACTTGGATTCTTGGAGAAAGAAGTCAAAAGAAGAGTAGGAAAGTGCAAGAGGACATCGGGATCAGTAGCTACAATAGGTTTTTCTTGCAGGTACCGAGTCACATGTATGTTTTCATCACTAGTTTGGGCATGCATGGCATATGCATGTGGTTTTTTGGTCATGGTCTGTCATTGGCATGGAGGATTCCCTAGATTGATAGTGGGTTTGCCTAGCCTTGTCATTTTCGTGGATAGACATGGTGTTGTGGTTTTTACTTCTGTTTTCTCGTTGGTTTTCTTGTTCCTTTGGTTGTGGGTTGAGTTATTAGTTCCTAGAATCCTTGGTTGGACAAACGCTTTGGAAGCCCTGTAACATCTTAGGTTGAGTTACTAGTCCTAGAATCCTTGGTTGGATAAACGCTCTAGAAGCCCTGTAACAGCTTGGGTTGAGTTACTAGTCCTGGAAGCCTTGGTTCGATAAATTCTTTGGAATCTCGATGGTAGTTTTGGGTTGGGTTACTAGTCCTAGAAGCCTTGGACGTTGGAAAAACACTCTGGAAGCCTCGTGGCATTTGTGGGTTGAGTTACTAGTCCTGGACCCCTTGGTTGGACAAACACTCTGGAAGCCGGACGTTAGTTGTGGGTTGAGTTACTAGTCCTAGAATCTGGGGTGGAACAAATGCTCTAGAGCCATGGACAGCTTGGGTAGAGACCTATCAAGTGATGGTTAGTGATGTTTGATCATGAGGTGGAACCAATGGTTAAGGGTTAAGGTTGTTTGGCCTCTGGAAGCGTTGGTTCGATTTTGATAGATTTCTTTCATGATATCCCACATTCATGCTTGGAATATGGCATGGGGGTGATTGGATGAAGAGAGATTTGGCTCAGCCATGTCTATAGTCAGGTGGTTTGTGGAAGTCCCAAACCTCGGTGGCCTTTGCATCATTAATGTGAGGTTATTTCTCCTTGTTATTTCATGTGTATTATAGTAGTTTATATGTGGATTATATGGATGTTGTTTCCTTGATATTTATGTTTTTATTATGTTGGTTATGAACATGTATTATGACAGTGGCTATGTATGGTTATCATCGTGTCTTCACTTGTAAATGAATGAATAATGTTTCTATGGTCTAATAGATGATAATGTAGCTAATGTGATTAGGGAACAATGCTTCATGACGAATGTCAGATAAGTATGAGACCCCTATGTTCAGCTCTATTGTTAAGACCTGTATATTTCATATTTTTGATATGTTTGACAAAATACCCGTCATGGCTAGTAGGGGTCCAGTCTAGTCCTTGTTGATGTTTTTGAAAATGTATCTTTATTCTGCTGTGAAATTTCATTTTTGAAGGTTTCATCGAGTTATGGGAAGTGACCTGGGCTTTAGGCCTGAGAAAGTGGCACAAATCTCGGAGTCACAGGCATAGCATTGGGGAAAAATGTCCCCAGAAGCTTCCTTTCCCTTGTTGTGGGAGCTTCTAGAGCCTCCTAGATGCACCCTTGTCCATATCAAGGGAGTGTTCAAGGATTGATGCACTAAAACTTTATTTGGTCTCAAGGGTTGGTTACCTAAGTGGTTGGGATGACTCCTGGGGAGTTCTCTTACTGATGTGGAAGGTCTATGTGATGTGTTCAATTGGTTCCACTTACTTAACTGACACATAGGGATTTGAATCATATCATAGTAACTTCTCGTCACATGTTTACCCCAGTTGGTAAGTTACTTGGGTAGATGTGGGAGGAGGGTGTTATAGAGTGGTATCATAGGATGGTTCACCCCTCGGACTGGATGGGTGGTGTGTTGGTCATGCATTAATGTTGGTTGCATATGTAGTCCATGTTCTTATTTCATTTGCATGGTGTTGATCATGTTTGTAGCGATGTCACCATGTGAAGGTTGATGTTGGTGTTGTGGGATGTGTCGTCATGAGTTTATGGTTGTATATGCATTTGTTATGCATGTCGGTGTTAATATATCATTATGCATGCATTTTCATGATGAAAGTGGTTGTGCATAAGGTCATTGTATGCAATTAGGTCATCATGATGATATTGGTATGTTATGATTCTAATGTGTTCGCTGAGATAGAGCAAGAGATGTAGATAATTAGAGTGAATTTGCAACAATGGACTTTGGGGTAAGAGAAGATCATCATATAGGTTTTTATGGTGGGCATGCTGGTATGTTGGTTGATTTTTGTTATAAGCATTAGGGTTACTGATATGTTTGTCATTCTATTATTATTATGGTTACATACATGATAGATGTTAGTTGATTAGTGAAGTCATATGCACATGTGTTAGATAATCATGAATGGTAGTAACATGTGGTTGTATGCATTGCTATTGTTTTTTTATGACAATTAACTTGATGATTATGTTATATGTTGTTTATGTGCATGTTATATGTTAACTTCTTGTTGTTGTTATATGTTAGTTAATGATTAGGTTTATTGTTTAAAGATCTTGATGTTATATGTATCATGCTAAATTGGATTGGCCTATGCAGATGGTTAAGGTTATGACATTAGCGAATGATTTTGACTATGACATCTATTTGATGTTTGATTGTTTGATTATGTCATCTAGTTGATTTATTTAACATGGTATCTTTTCAAGTTGGTTGAATGTTTGATGAATTGAATAATATGGCTATGTGTATGTAATATTTCTCGAAGGAATGATCTTGTTTTAAGATGGTTTTACTCACACATAGGTGTTGAGATAGTTTACATGTACTTGAGTGTAATAGGTGACAATTGTAGCACTATGTTTAATGACTATGAATTGACTATATATTATGACATGATCGTTAGTCTTGGTAAAGGTTGATTTCAAATTGATAGATATGATTGTCTTGATATTTGGAACATGTGGTTGACATGTGTGTTTAGTTACAAGGCAGCGTGATTGGCACAACAAGGTAATATAATTGGTATATTGTTACATTTATTTATGCACTAAAAGTTATGTGTTATGGAAGTATGATACAGATAATTGTATGAAAAACAAATTTCCATGGAATCTTAAAGAATGCTCAGGTTGATCTTTCACTTGGAAGCATTGGAAACCTGTGGGGGTTGAGTCATGATGTTTGTTGTTAGTCTTTTGTTTTTGGTCTTTTGTGATTTGTTGCGTTTGATTGCGACTTATTTATGTCTGGTGCATAACTATGCCACTTTGTTTGCAGTGTCGTATTGTTATTGGTTTTCATGGTTTGTTTCTTGTTCTTTCCTTTTATGTTTTGAAGGTCTTGGGAATTGGTTGGAAAAGAAGAAATTTGATGGAACTCTGGGAGAGTTTTGTGGAACCCAACAGGTAATGAAAGACTCGAATGAAGCTGGTGCATGTGTAAGGGTAGCTAAAGGTAAGAGTATGATAGTCAGCTAAGTTGGTTGGGTCCATTATTGTAAATGGATGGTGGCGGGTCATGAGAAAGATAACATGAAAGGTAAAGTGAATGGATGTGAGGCATCTGATTCCTTATCTATGTTGGGAATGGTTGTTCTCAATGTTGTGCATGGTGTGCATGGATAAAGGGATTTCTCTTAACCTTGATCTTATGATATTTGGTAATTATGTTGTGATCATGTTTATGCTAATGTTTATATATTTGCATGTATATATGTATCTATGTATGTCGTTTTCTGACAAGATCATGGTTGTTTTATGTTAATCTTTATGTGTGTGTGTGTGTGTGTGTGTGTGTGTGTGTGTATGTATGTATGTATGTATGTATGTATGCATATCGTTGTTTGACAGGGTCATTAGGAATCATTCTTATGGAGGAATGATTGCTTACACAGGTGAATGACATGAAGAGGTTCCTGGTTTATGAGGAATCAAGTGGTAGAGTAGTCCTAAAAAATCTATGAGGTCAGTATCATGTGTTTATGAGTTTGATATTATGTGACTATGTTATGTCTATGTTATGGACAGGCTATATTGAGGGATACATCAGCGAAATGAAAGCAGCATGGTTTGCAGCATGTTCATACAAGCATGGATAAGACACCGGAAGCAAGGTTGCTCGGTAGAGACAGTGTGGTTTTGGATGTGTGGCACTATTGTTGTGCATATGTTGTATGTGTTTTACATGTTGCACATTTGATGTTGTGCGCATGAGGTGTCGTGTATATATAGTGTGTGTACATGTTTTATGCAATGTTATGTACAGGGTCATACATATAGTGTTGTGTGAATATTTCATATGTAGTGTTGGGTGTAGATGGTGCTATGTACATGTTGGATATGCGGTTTTGTGTACATATTTTATTGTGTGCATGATGGATATGCGGTGTTGTGTACATATGGTGCTATGGACATGTTATATGTGCAGTGCTATATACATATGGTGTTGTGTGCATGTTGTGCATGTGGTGCTATGTACATATTGTGTTGTGTGCATGATTTTACATGTGTTGTTTTGTGCACGTGGTGTTGTGTACACGTTGTGCATGTGGTGTTGTGTACATGAAGTGCATGTAGCACCATGTACATGTGGTGTCATATACATGTCGTGAATGTGGTGTTGTGTACATGAAGTGCATGTGGCATCATGTACATGTGGTGTTGTATACATGTCATGCATGTGGTGTTGTGTACATATGGTATTGTGTGCACATTGTATAGGCGGTGTGGTGTACATGTGGCATTGTGTGCAGGTGGTGTTGTGCATGTGATTTTGTGCACACTTTGTGCAAGTGGTGTTATCTATAGGTGGTACTGTGTACATGTTGTACATATGGTACTGGTGTAAATGTGGTATTGTGTGTATTTCATACATCACGTTGTGTTGTAGGCATGCAGTATTATGTATGTGGATTGTGTAGTTGTGGTATCGTGACATGCATATTCATTGTGTTGTAGTATGTGTGCGTATATGTGTTGTGTCATACACCAGGTGTAGGCGTATGTATGTATTGTGTTGTGTCACGCACTAGATGTAAGAGTATGTATTATTTTGTGTTGTACACTAGGTGTAGGTGTATGTGTGGTATATCAAGTGTAGGTGCATGTATTATATGGTGTTGTATGTCGTGTGTGGTTGTATTTGTGTGATGCACACTATGTGTATGTGCACATGGTTGAGGAGAAGGCATTAGGTGTTTTTCAAGTGTGGAAACTAATCTGGAGTGCGTACAGAATAAGGAAAAAGGTAGAAGCTAAGGATTGATTAAAGGATAAGTATCGGTATTTTATTTTAGTTTTACTATGCATGTGATTTATGATTCTGGTCTATGATGATTACATGTGATCTATGTTTCTGGTTTATGATTCTTACATGTGATTGATGATTTTTATCTATGATGGTTATGTTTTGAGCTAACCTGATGTGATATGTTTATACATGATGATTTGGTCAAAGATGCTAGTTTAACTTATTGTGACATGAACCAAACAGAATCACAAGTATACCTTATTGATGGGCCACCAATGGGGTATGATTTGAAGTTATTCAATTTATTTTGAATCTAATGGAAATTATGTGCTTGGTATAGGAAAGCATGAAATGTCTGGTTGGGTGGTCGAAAATCAAAGCAAGCATTAGCAACATCAGCAAAAGAAAATAGAATAGGAAATATTATGTTGGTAAAGCATTCAAGATTAGTGTCATTATGGGACACTGGTACCCAATAGTGTCCATTGATTTCCATGAGAATTTTATCACCCGTATGATGATTTGGGGTAGGGATATGCCTTGTTTTTGGACCTTCAATATGAGGAAACCTTGTCAAGGGATGGACTTCCCTAGAGGGGGGTGTCAGCATAACTTGGAAGGTGTGTGACTGCATGGAAGGGGGTGACTAGATTGCCCAAGGGATTATGTAGCAAAGAAGGGAAGGTCGGGGATGGATTTGTTTTGGTCATTAGCATTTCCAGATGGAATCATATGCACGTTAGGAGTGCGCCCTGGAATAATTATTCATTGAGAGGACAAGTGGCGTTGAGTTGTAGTGCTAGACATTGGATGCAAATTTGACTTTGACAGTGGATTCTGGACTTCCTGGGAAGGAGATGAATCCTAGTACTACTTTTGAGGGTGGAGGTGTGAGCCTCTAGATTCCCTTGTTGATTGATACAGGAATCATATCCTTTTATTTTTTGGTTGAGAAAATGTGTATAGGTGTATATTATTGTAAATATTGTATCAAGTTGGTTTATAAAGCTCCATAGATAGTATTTTTATTTTCTAGTTGAATAAAATATGCTTAAGTATATGTGGTTTTTACTGTAAATATCGTAATGAGTTGTGTTATAAAGCTCTAGTAAATTGTATGATTATCATGTTTCAGTAGTGGTCATTGTAAATACTATAACATGTTGAGTTATAAAGCTCCACAGGCAGTATGTTGTGCTTACAACAACCTTGTTGGTTGTGGGTGTTTTTGAACACAGAGGACGATGTTCCCCCAAGGGGAATGGTTCTGTAATAGGCTTGTTTAAAAATCTATGTAAAAAATAGAAGGCCAAGGTCATGGAACACATATTTCAAGATGAATTTTGGGGAAAACATCCTAGTGGGTGTTCATTCGGTTTATTATGGCTAAAAAAATTGGCAAATGCAATGGCAAAGGCTTTGGAAAGGCAAACTGGCATTTTGGCACATTTATTTATGAAAATAATAGAAATTAGGAGAAAAGGAAGGTGAAAGGTCACATGTTACATGTGAGGAGGAAAATGAAGGAAAATAATGGAAAATGGAGAAAATAGAGGCCTCATTAATAAAAAAGATTTTTAAGGATCAGTGGGCGGGTTTGGTCAGTGTAGCTTTTTGTCAATTCAGTTTTGGAGTATTCTCTCTCTCTCATATTCTTGGATACTTAGAGTTTTCTTGGATAAATCTTGGAGAGTGTGGCATACTCGGATGCTTGGAGCAAGAAGGCAAAGGAAGAGCAGGAAAGCACAAGAGGACATCAGGAACAACAGCTACATCAGGTTTTGCTTGCAAGTACTAAGTTTCATGTATGTTTTCCTCACTAGATTTGGCATGCATGGCATATGCATGTGGTTTATTGGTCATGATATGTCATTGGCATGGAGGATTTCCTGGATTGATAGTGGATTTTATTAGCCTTTCCATTTCCTAGATAGTCATGGTGTTGTGGGTTTTACTTTTGTTTTCTGGTTGGTTTTCTTGTGCCTTTGGTTGTGGGTTGAGTTATTAGTTCCTGGAAGCCTTGGTTGGAAAAATTCTCTAGAATCCCTATAACAACTTGGGTTGAGTTACTAGTCCTAGAAGCCTTGGTTGGAAAAATGCTCTGGAATCCCTATAACAGTTGGGGTTGAGTTACTTGTCTTGGAAGCCTTGGTTGGACAAATGCTCTAGAAGCCATTGGTGGGTTTAGTTACTAGTCCTAGAAGCCTTGGTTGGGAAAATAGTCCAATGGCTTCTAGAGCGTTTGTCCAACCAAGGCTTCCAAGACAAGTAACTCAACCCCAACTGTTACAAGGATTTCAGAGCATTTTTCCAACCAAGGCTTCTAGGACTAGTAACTCAACCCAAGTTGTTATAGGGATTCTAGAGCATTTTTCCAACCAAGGCTTCCAGGAACTAATAACTCAACCCACAACCAAAGGCACAAGAGAACCAAGAAATTTTGAATAATAAACACATATCCAATGGAGATTATCCTGATCATGTACTATTGTGGAATACATACACAATACATAAGCTCGTCTACGTTGATCATCAATATAGCAGCATCAATAACAATAAAACATCAAGAGCATCCACACATTAACACAGTATGTAACCCGGGGAAAGCTTACAGCTGAAAACCCCACACTATCTGTATATTAATGATTGAGA
>APFE030080942.1:43943-62245 GCA_000404065.3 Pinus taeda | reverse complement strand
AAAAGTTTGTGGTGGAATGTTTGGTTTGCCAACAAAATAAAGTTGAAACAATTAAGACACCAGGTCTATTACAACCTTTATCCATTCCAAGCCAACGTTGGGAGGAGGTTTCAATGGATTTAATCACAGGTTTACCCAAGTCTGAGGGAAAGAGTGTCATCATGGTGGTAGTTGACAGACTTACCAAGTATGCACACTTTTGTGCATTATCACATCCATTTAGAGCCAGTACAGTTTCTACTGCATTTATGGAAACAATTCAAAAGCTACATGGAAACCCAAAGATTATTGTAAGTGACAGAGATCCCATTTTCACTGGAAATTTTTGGACATGATTATTTTCTTGTCTTGGTACTCAGTTAGCTTATAGCTCATCTTATCATCCTCAATCTAATGGGAAAAATATCAGATAGTAAACAAATGGTTGGAAGGATATCTTCGTTGCTTTGTATCTGATAAACAAACACAATGGGTCAAATGGTTGCCTCTGGCTGAATGGTTGTATAACAATTCCTTCCATACAACAAGAAAAATGACCCCATTTATGGCACTTTATGGGTATCAGCCACCATCCATCACATCATATTTAAGAGAAAATTCTAAGGTTCAAGCAGTGGAACATCACATCGAACATCAACAACAAGTCCTCCAACTCATAAAGGATAACCTCATGTTGGCACAGAATAGAATGAAACAATAGGTAGATCAACATTACAATGAAAGAAGTTTTGATGTAGGTGATTAGGTATTCTTAAGGCTACGACCATATAAGAAAATGTCCCTCAATCAAGCTAAGAAGGATAATAAATTATCACCAAAGTATTATGGTCCGTACAAGGTGTTGCAAAATATTGGTAATATGGCATACAAATTGGTGCTTCATGCAACTTCTCGAGTGCGCCCAGTTTTCCATGTTTCATGTTTAAAGAAGGTTAAGGGCAACAAGGTCCCAGTTCAAACAATATTTCCAGAACTTGACAAGGAAGGAAAAATTATATTGGAACCAGAAGCAGTGACAGAAACAAGAACTCGACAGCTACGAAATCGATCAATTTCGGAGTATCTCATCAAGTGGAAGAACTTATCCGCTGAAGATTCCACATGGGAGGAAGAGAATTTTATACAGAAGCATCCAAAACTACCATTGAGGACAACACTTTTTTGAAGGAGAGGGCATGTTAGGTCCCTATAATACTAGTGATTACCCCATTGTTATTGTAGTTGTATCCCTTATTAATATTGTTGTGCCCCTATTGTCCCCATATTGTTATTATTGTGCCCCATAGAATCCCTTTATTCTTATTTGTGTGCTTTTATATTATTATTGTTAGGTCGGTTGGGTTATATTGTGACTCCTTAGATCCTATATATAGAAAGGAGGTTTTGTCATTTGAATCATCAAGGAATCATTCATTTGTGTAATGTAAAGGAGGTTTCCCCCTTGAAGAGGCTAAATTCTAAGGCATTGATCTATCTTCTCTATCTTTTTATGAGCTGGTTTCATAACATTAAGATGAGGTTAGGTTAGGTTAAGGTTGGGTTAGTTTAAGGTTAGGTTAAGATTAAGGTAAGGATTAAGGTTAAGGTTAAGGTTAAGTTTAAGGTTAAGTTTAAGGTCAGGTTTAGGTTAGGTTCGGGTTAGGGTTAGGTTAGGCTAAAGTTAGGTTAAGATTAAGAAGAAGTTAAGTTAGATTTGGTTAGATTAGGTTAGGTTAGGGTTAATGTTAGGTTAAATTAAGTTAGGCTAGGTAAAGGTTTAGGTTAGGGTTAGGTTAAGGTTAGGTCAGGTTAAGGCCTAACCTAACCTAACCTAAATTAATCTTAACCTCAACCTCACCTAAATTAATATTAACCTCAACCTCACTGAATCTTAGAGTATCTGCATCAAACCACTCTCACTTATCTTTTGTGTTTCATTTAAGATGCATAACAAAAATGGGTCAAATTTACCTTCATAAGCCTCTAACCATTTACATCTCCATTCACAAATTTTAAGATTGTAGATTTTCATTGTCCAATATTTTACAAGCAAATCTTCATTGTATATTTCATTGTCCAAATTTCATGTTCGTAACTAAATAATTTTTTGTGCCATTTAGAAAGATATGAACAGGAAATATCGGCCTTACAGGAGCTAAAATTGCATAAATGAGAATGATGGGCGTTGTTGAACTTGTAAGCAAGTGCTCTATGAAAGGGAGCTTCACACTAGAGTCTATTGGAGTTTGTATGCAGCGAAGGAGCCCACACGATGGTAATGTTGGGTCACGATTGGCCAGGGAGTGAGAGATGGAACATGCAGTAAATACATGGCATTCAGTTGGTGCCATTGTCGATTAAACAACAAGGAACATTGAGGAACAGGGTTTGGTGAATAGTATATCAACAGGGAACCAAAAGGCATCGGTAAGACAAGCAAGGGCAGAAAAGCATAGACAGAAATGGTGGTTGGTGCGAGAAAACAATTATGGAAAAGGTTCAAATTGTTTGGAGTTTAGCCTATCCCCGAATATGTATGGTTTGTTGTGTAAGCACTATTTGTGTCAAAAATTGCATCGCCATCACTATTATAGTGTGTATATGTGTCATTGTGTGCAATTTTTGTTATCTTGCAACAACAATTTCTCTCATGCTTTATTTAATGATGCACCTCACCATAATTATCAACAAATTGGCACATACTTGATTATGACTCTTGAGTGATGTACAACCATTTACATTATATTCTTTTGAGTGAACATTAGGAGGATTGAAGTTAGAGAAACATCCTTGGATAGTGTTGGTGCAAGAATTTGCATTATATTCTTTTGAGTGAACAATAGGAGGATAGAAGTTAGTTCCACATCCTTTAGTGTTGTTGGTTTTTATATGGTGTTAACTAATTATTTTATGTTTTGATTTTTTTTTGTTAAAATATGATAAAATTAAGGGAGAGATTGTGATTTTTGTTTGCTTAAAATTCATTTTTTATTACATAAATGGATTTAGCACCCTGAAAACCCCTATATCATCTAGATTGTGCAACTTTCACAACTCAAACTTGTACTTCTAATAAATATCAATTGAATTTTGGGAAAATTTGGCCAAAAAATATACCCAAAAAAGCTCCAAAACATAGAGGAATTAGATTACATCATTATACTCTTCTTTTCCTAGTTTGATAGTGTGTGTATCTTCCATCATGTGAACATCAACATTTATAACTAAAATTCTTAGCATGAAGAAGAGTTTAGATAAAGATGTATGTGTCTCAATGTTGGAAGCATGGAACATATACAAGTGGAACTTCATTTTGGCCAACATAGATATCTTTATTTCTCGAAGCGTTGCATAAAACTACTTGGGTAACATCATTTGTATCTAGTCACCAGGCTGAGGATTGATGCAACAAAGAGTTGTGATGGTGTATTAGTGCTATCGATTTGAAAGAATATTTTTGGGTGTTTTTAGTCAATTGTGCTTTTAACTATGTAATAGTAGGTATATTGAATGGCATTGCAACTAGCAAGTTGTTGTTTGTAGGTTATATTGAGAAAAAAAGGCCTTTTATCCATTCAGAGGATAGATATCTTTGCATAAGGAAACCAATTACTCAAGCCTAAGAGCAAACCAATAAGCCATCCTCACTTACCTTTAGAAGAATGGTAAGTAGAGAGATTCCATGGAGAACTTTCCCTCAAAATTGCTTAAGTAAAGAAGCCCTAGAGATCAATTGTGAAAATAAAGCACTCCACATATTTCAAAATAAGGGGCCTTAACTTGAACAATTCAAAGCTTTGTGGAAGCTACACTTACAACTTAAACAGTGCATATAATTCTTGAAAATACATTCTTACTTGGCCTCTACCTTTTCAAAGTATGTTACACCTAAGGATAGACCATCTTGAAGATAGAAATTTGTATACAAGACTAAGAGAGATACTAGAAATAAACTTCCACATAGTACCCATGTTGGTGAAGTGAGTGAGATGTAAGTTCCTCATTTACAGTCGTATTGGCATTAGAGCTAGGTTGAATTTTTTATTGTGACATAATCGTCAAAACTTTGAAGAGTGCATAGACTCGGCATGGATAAACAAACAAAAAAGGGTTGGAATACTTGCAAGCCATTAATGATTAGCTTCAACAAGAGAACCAACACTTGAAGGAACATGTCCATATGTTTAACCAAAAGTTTGATAAGAACCTTGGAAACTTTTCCAAAGTGTTTCCATTACTAAAGAAGTAATTTGATGAATGCCAAAAATTCTTCACAACTGTCATGGTAGATTGAAACAAGAAAAAAGTTTAGCTTGTACTCATGGGAGAGAAGTTCATCTAAATGGATAGTTGGTAGAAGTATACGCTCACTCAAATGAAGACTCGGTCACAATAAGAGTTGGTAAAGAAAGAGAAGGCCTTGAAAAATCTTCAAGAAATTTTCTAAGAGGATTGATAAGTGAGACCGCTTTCCATTGCCTCTAAGGAAGCCAACACTATGACCAAGGCAACCTAGATGACATAGAAACCTAGAGATTATGATGGTAGTGGTTGGAATTGATCCAATGTCACGCAAGTACGAGCCCAACCTAATTTTTTATTCCACCAATCACAATATTGTGTGTGTGTGTGAGGAATGGGAAGTGAAAGGCCATGCCTATTGGCCTTTCCGCTAGCCCAACTCCCCTTATTTCTTGTTATCCTTTCACTCTCAAAGGGTCTTTTTTTCTAGATGCATAAGGAAATCCAATGTTTGAATTGTACCAAATATTTCCAAAAAAGAGAATTGAGCAAACATTCGAAATTGGTTTTCCTAATTTGGTTTCTAAGATAAAATTTATTCATCCATTATGTTAAATTGTTATGTAATGTGTGCTTTAACATTTACATGTGGCTTAAATTGTTAGTCAATATGTTATATTATTGGACCTTTTAACTCTTAGTATGTGTGTTCATGGCTATCCAACATCTTATTGTGAGATAAATTAATAGGATGTCAAATTACAAATATGCACTATGAATCCTTTCAACTAGTCAATCTCCTTGTATGTTGGTATGAAATTCATGGTTTTTGGATCATGGAATTGGCATAGGAATTTCAAATCATATTTTTTATAGCTATCACTCAAAAACATGTTTTCATCTAGTATTGCATGAACACTAGTGGTCAAAAGGATCCCATGATTTAAGTATTCTCTCAGTGTTGAGATTAATAGATCTTAGGAATTAGTTACTGAAATTATTTTCCTAAAATTTATAATTATGTTTAAAATTTATCTAGTATCGTTCATTGAGGTTGTAGGGTTATGTTTGTGTGTGAACATTGATTGTTTCTCAATTATGAAATTTGTACACACCAACAATTATACACGCAACACTTCAAAGGTTCTTGTGGATATACACATCACTCTTTAGGTATGTATCTTAGTCCCCCTTTTGAGCCTACCTTTGATGGATTTCAATAGTTCATTGTGCCAAGAGGCACTCTCCAACCCAGTATGTAAGAAATTTTTTAATGTCCTCTTATGTTATGTAAACATTTTGACTCGACCAAAAATTAAATAAAATTAAAAATTAGAGAGGTCAAATTATTTAAAATAAAATTAAAATTTGAAAAGTATAACAAACTAATGCTTATAAATATTGTTACAATAGTTTTGGTAAAATTAAGGTCATAAAGTCAATTTACCTTGGCGGTTTTTGGGCTCAAAGTTTTGACAACCCATGGTTTTGCCAATGGTATTTTTACGTAATATACCTTATTTAAAGGTATGAAGACCCTTTTGTAATTTTCCTTATGAATGATCACTGAAATAAAAAGAATTCAAGAAGAAATTATATATATATATATTATATATTATATATATATAATATATAATATATATATATATATATATAATATATATTATATATATATATATATACACCACACACACAACTATCATTACAGGAGAACGTAGACATAGGTCGTCTCCAGGGTATTAAGATCACCAACAATTTCATCCTAACGCATTTTATTTTTGTAGATGATGTTTTAATTTTTCTCAATGGGGGCATTGGCGATACATCAGTCTTATAATCTATTATGCAATTATCATGTTTTGCTACTGGGATGGAGTGTAATGCCCAGAAATCTACTATTGTATCTTCAGGATGCTCACCCCATGCGATCCAATTCGCTCTCCATAGATTCCCTTCCTCTCTCCTATCATTGGATGATGGTTTGAAATATCTTAGGTTTCAACTTAAACCCCTTCGTTATATGATTTTTGCTTGGACTTGGCTGGTAGCCAAGATTGAAAGAAGACTTAACATTTGGCATCACAAATACCTCTCCGGAGCTGGACGATTGGCATTAATTAAATATGTATTGGAAGCAACTCTGGTTTACTGGATTTCCATGGCATGGATCCCAAAAGGTATACTCTCGAGAATCCAATAGTTGTGTTCCAAATTCTTATGTAAAGGGAAACAGGATGGTCACATCTATGCATGGGTTCATTGGGATTTGATTGCACTTCCAAAGAAATGGGGTGGTTGGGGACTAAAAAACCTTGAGTCCTTCTCCAAAGCTCTTGCTGCCAAAATGGGTTGGCAAATTCTCAAAGCACAAAGCTTATAGACTGAGGTTGTTTACCAAAAATACATCTGACCCCTTCGTACACTTGATTGGATTCGTCTCCCTACTTGGAACAAGACAAGCATATCATCCATTTGGAGAGTTGTATTAAACTTTATATCTTATGTCCGAAATGGACTGACCTGGAGAATTAGGTCAGGCTCCTGAGTTCGTGTGGGTATCAATCCATGGTCCAGCAGTGGTAATTCTTTCAGACTACCACCTGATCTCATCCAATATTTATCTAATGTTGTTATTATCTATCTTGATCAAATTGTAAACCCAGAAAATACTAATATTTTTTCTCAGGCTTGGAAATTAGCATTACAACTTGCCATACCTGATGATTTGCATCCTGACTAGCTCAGTTACACTAATGCTCTTATTGAATCACATGTTAGGATTCTTGAAGCCGAAAATGAACTTATTTGAGCACATGCTAAGCATGGTCATTACACTCATGGTTACCTTGTTATATACTTTGCACATAAGCCACCAATCTCTGACTGGTGGTGGAGTTTATTATGGAAACTACAAGCTCCCCCACACCAAACTCTTCTTGTGGATTGTTCTTCACCATAAATCTCCCACAGGTGAAAACCTTATCAAGCGATCTTTCCATGGCCCTACTTGGTGCTTTCTATGTAGTCAAGCCTCTTAATCCATTGAGCATATCTTCCTTCACTGCCCCACTATCATGGATTTTTTTGCACTCAATCTCTCCTCTCTCTATATTACCTTCAGATGGGAGGAAAATAACATCCTAGAAGCTTGGCATTCATGGTGGTCATCATCTCAGCCTCACAAAGTTAGAAATCTTCCACTATTGATCTATTGGGTTATCTCGCTAACTTGGAACAAATACATTTCCAGTGTTATTATGCCTCATTGGAACCAGGCTTCTACACGTGTCTTGTCCATTTATTCCAATATACATGAGGATGATAGACTTGCCCCCCATCGATCCATTACCCCTAAAGTCATTGACAAAATCATTCCTTGGGCCTATTTCGATGGATCTTCCCAGGCACAGGGCTATGGAGGGGGAGCTTTATTACACCTATCAAAGAACCATTTGTTTAAAATTCAGATGGGTTTGGGCAATGGTACCAATAACTTTGCATAATTGATCACACTCAGACATCTTTTGCAACTTGCTTTAGAAAAAGAGTGTAGGCACCTTCAAGTTTTTGGTGATTCCAAGATTATCATAAATTGGTTCAACAACTTATTTATCTACCATGCACACACACTTAGGCACATATTGGATGATGCACTACTTTTAAGGTCCCAATTTGACTCCATTGTTTGTCATCATATCTACAAGGAGCGCAACCACATTTACGACCAGCTATCCGATGAGGTTGCGGTCTGGCCTTGGGGTCTATGGATGATTCAGGAGAAGAAGGATATGAACTACTATCAGTACTATCACCGACCATACATCGATCACAGAATATAGGGGCCTGATAGGGCTTGTTTACATGATTTTTGAGCTACTGCTAGTACTTATTTCACATAACAGTTTTATGTATATATTTTATTTTTGATATGTAATTATGCACATACACTAGTATACCCTACGGGGTTATTTGTACATGAACATCTGAATGGTGGTTCACCACAACTTACAGCATATGCTTCTTCAAGCATCTAAAACATGTAATTTTCAAATATTAATGGAAATTACAAATTTTCCTTGGGGAAAATATATATACACACTAATAGTCTGTATCCATCTTGACTCAAATCTATCAAGTGTTAAGAGGGATCAAATCTCTCGAAGTGCAAACCTTTCCTAAATTTTTTTACTCAAAAAAGAGGTTTGCACCTTGAGAGATTTGTTCCCTCTTGGCGCTTTATAGATCCCGAGTTAAGATGGATCCAAGTATATTACTATATATAACCAGTGTAGATCCATCTTAACTCAGATCTATCAAACATCAAGAGTGATCAAATATCTTGAAGTGAAAACCTTTCCTAAATTTTTGCACTCAAAAAAGAGGTTTGTGCCTTGAGAGCTTTGATCCCTCTTGGCACTTTATAGATCTAGAGTTAAGATGGATCCAAGTTGGTTGCTACAGTTTAACATCATGGCTTAAGCATGAATGATAGCAGCTATGAAGGGTCAGTTGTAGAGAGAGTTAATGACAATATATAGATATTGGAAAGAAGGGGAAATGGCTAGGTTGAAGGCCACCCACTCAGATAAGAAAACTAGATAGAGATCCATGGCTTGATAAATAAAACTTCACCTAGATATTGTTGGAGTTTGTTTGCCAAGGCTTGATATTGGTGAAAAAATCCAAAATACGGGACACTTGAGACATATAAACCAACTAGAAATATCAAAATTAAACAAGAATGGCCAAACTTGGAATTAAAATTAAATCTACTACAAAACCCAATGTCCCATGTTCCCCTAGAGTTTTTCCATCCCTTGCTTCATTGATGAACCATTTGAACCTACAACCCCATTCCTAACAAGATGTTGCATGAGCTAGGAATAATATCCAAGGCATACCATCTATTATGGATTAGATAGGAAAGATTTCCAATGACAACTCTTATCCTAATTGCTAAACAAAACCAAGTGTAATTATGATTAAACCCACACAAGTGTGACTCCATGTGATCCATGGGATCCTCAAGGAAAAGAGTCTCAATTCTTATTCAAATAAATCTAATTCTCTTTTTAGCTCTATGTATAACATGTACAAGCGCTTATTTTTATTTCTGCAATTGTATGGCACTATCACCATATAATTATTTTCTTTAGCAAATCTTTTTTCTCACGGACCCGACCCAAGTACAATGTTTTGCAAAATATCTCATGGACCCAGCAAATTAATCCCTTACATTTCATTATCAAATCCCTTCACTTACCACTTTGGCAAATTTAAATTACTCGTCCTATTTACTGACTCAATACACACTTTTGTTCATTTGTTTGTTTGACCTCCAATAAAAAATGATAATAGACTTTAACTTAACTAATCATATAGCATCAGATCAGAATGTTGTTTTTTCAAACCCTTATAATCTGGCTCTTCCATAATGTCCCCTCTAATCACAATTCATTTACACACCTATTTCATATTTTGTATCCTACATGAATCATGTGACATCAATGACAATTCTCTGATAGGGGATTGACCATGGAACAATGGCTTTCACATAGACCTAACAACTGACTCTACTTCAAGCAACTATATATCATAAATCCTTAATAGACATTGAATGACTTGATGGTGATCTCACTTTACAAGAAATATTAATGCCACTTCTTCACACAATATTGTTATACTTCACATGATGATGGATCATAGTCTAATTTGCTTGACTACATTCTTTAATCATCTCTTACCTCAACTCCAATGGCTTGATTCCTCACTACGAAAACTCTTCACTACTCACAGTGTAATGGTTTTTCTATTATCTCTTGATATCAACAATTCCATGTTTTATCTTTTGTTGTAAATAAATAATAATTTAAATATAGAAATAAATAATTATTCATAATAAGTCATGACACGGATCATGACTATTTAGAAGAAGTGCATTGGGCTACATTTAAATTCCATCCCTTCATTGTAAACAACCATTTGATATAACATTTTTTTTATCTTATATAATATTTATATATATATTATATTATATATATATATATATATATATATATTATATATATTCAATATCATGTATATTTCATCTGGTATCAGAGCGGGTTTTGCATCCTTCCTACTCCACCGTGTGTTCTTTGGTCTGTTGTTGAATTGCACTACTCAACCACCCTCCCTCAGTGCTGAGTCACCTAAGTCATTGAGTTTGTCATCATTTCCCACCATCATTTATCTTGTTACCAACACTCCACATCCACAACCACCACCTCATGGTCCCCTACCTTAGCACACCATCACCGTCCCCTACCTCTTATGCGCCTAGTTGCTAACCTCTTATTCTGTCGTTCTTCCCACCACCCTATCACAACTATTGTTTTTGCCACTTCACAGTGTATTCGCCATCCACTTTGTTTTCTTCATCGATTTTCATCTCTCGTGTTGTCATCATTGATTCTTCTTCCTCACAGCAGCCTCCCACCACCACAATTTGTAACCCCATCATCATACTTTGCACCATCCCTCAAAATAGATTCTTATCCCATCGTCTTTTATGTCGCTCCCTATGTCCTGAGCCATCACAAACCCAATATCGTGTGGTCGTCAACCACCACCTCCTTTCATCGTTTCCCACCCACATCACCCTATCCTCCGCCACTAATGTCCGCAAATTGGAAGCTTATTTTTAATAACTATTTTTTAAAATAGTTTTAATATAAATATAATTAGTATAATTTAATTAAATATATTAATTATAATATAATGTATTATATATGTTGATATATTAATTATATATATAATATAATTAATACATTAATATAATAAATTATAGTTATAGTTATTAATTAGTAGACTTAATATATATTTTAGATAATAGTTGTATATATATTTATATTTTTAAATAAATAATTAGAGTTAATTTAACACACACAATCTCGAAGAAGTAAAATCAAGATAGATCATAAAAGATTGTTGGTCACCAAACTATGATGATGAGTGAATTCAGCAAGAAATTGGATGAATTTGAAAAAAACTTACCCAGGATAATGAAAGATGTGAGCAACTGCAAGAGAAACAAAAGAGTTTAGAGAATTAGCTCAAGCAAGATTATGGCACCATTCAGAGGGACCAAGCAGACCTACGAAACTTGGTTAATTAGAATCATAATCAAGTAACGAGTGTGTTTAGCCATAACATTGAATCAAAGAATAACGCAACCACCTAACAATAATACTCTTCAAATACATCAAACCCATCAAGCCCACATCACATTCTTGAGTCTATGCATTTAGCTGCCATACCAAATCCACAAATCATTATACCAAATCTTCATAATATGATGATTCCAAACCAAATTCCATGATACAAATGACTGGTTTTTTATGAGGTTCATCAATAGGTACATCATAAGGGTCATAATGCCATCCTCCAGCGTAGAACTATCTCTTTCTCACATTTATTTACAACTTTTGTTATATTATGCTTAGTGAGAGGGGTAAAAGATGTTTTGTAATGTCATGTGGCCTAATATGGTTTAAATGCAGGAAATGGAGCATTTTTTAGATGATTTCAATGTAGGAGCTCAGAGTAGAAATAAGGGAGAGATTATAGGAGGTTATCCACCTCCTTAACTCCTCAATCAGCCAAGATCGCCACACTCTCTCTCATCAGCTCGAGGCCATTAGCAGCGAAGCAAAACAAGGCCATTGGCAGCGAAGCAAAACAAGGCCATTGGCAGCCAAGCAAGTGCAAATAAAGAAGATCAAGATCCACCCTTCTCGATTTTTGGGAGACAAAAATTCCCATTTTCTAGGGACTTTCTAATAGCTACCCTCACATGCAAAAGATCTCATTAGGATTCGAACTTTGTTTTCAACAAGGAAGCTATCGAGCTCAAGCACTTGATACTGTTATTTTTTATTGGTTATGTGAAGTATTTGACATTGATGCAATGATAATGAGAAGTTTCTTATTAGTTAATCATTGAGTTAGTTCCAGAGGGTTGAGGCTCTTGGGTTTGGGCCCAACCCCAATGGCTTAGGTCCCTCTTATGTATTGATTCTTTTTAGTTTAGAGTGCTTATTAGTTTTATGCAACCTCTATCTCATCTCTCCCATGGGAGCATGGATGGAAGGATCTACAATCACAGTCTAAAAATACTATGTTTATGATTTCTTGGAAGAAGGTCTATGTTAGTCATCTTGTGTTGCATGTGCTTATTGCAGCTTAGAAGTTGATTGTTTGGATAGATCAGAGTTTTTGGCATAGATTAGATGGCATTTAAATTCAACTCGTCTTTTCCACAATTAATTGTTTCATGTTGTCAAAGATAAAAGGGTATATGCATTTGATGTTGCAGGATTGTTTGGATCTGTAGGCAAGGGGCCTTTCACCATCTCCATCTTGGACTTCCTCGCCCTCTTTTATCAATCCCAAATTATGTCTTCAAAGTTTTGTTCTTGAGATCATTCCCTTAGGTCACCATGAGCAGCTCTGAGTTTGGCTAGGGGTGTTGGCCCCCTTTCATCCATCTACCCCAACCTCCATCCACCTTTCCATCCCTTGAACCCATCATTCCTACCTCCTAAGCCTTCTCGACAACCTTCCTGTAGAATTACAAGCCTTCCTGTAGCAATACAGGGCACCTGTAGCAGCCTCCTGTAACATACCTATAGCAGTCTATTTCAACATCTGTTTTGACCTTTGATGCAATTTTGACTTATTTAGAAGTAGGTTAACTCCTAGTTATGACTCCATGATCAAGGAAAGCACCGAGACCATTCCAACCATCATTTCCCTTCCCTGCAAAATACAATAACATTAGTTTCTTGATCACAGATTTAGCACAAATAGAAAATTGATTTATATGCAAGTGTGAGTTAGAAAGATGATGAATGGAATCTTGAGTTATGATTTGGTATATTAGCTTCTTGTCTACAAATAGATTTGATAGTTAGATGGTTGATTGCAAGATAATGTAGTTCCCTTTCTACAAGTAGTGTAGCTCTTGTATTTCCATGAATTGATTAAATAGCATTTGCAAATTGAAGTTCAAAAAACATTTTCCTTTCTATCATTAGAGATAGTTTCTGAATTACACCTGCATTAGTTAGTTTCCTTCTAATTCAGTAGAAAGAATGGTCTTGGAGAACTATTGATCAAATGTCCTAGTTGAGGGTGGCATGAGTATAATCTCATCTACTGTGTATATAGCATTGTCACCTCGAAGTTTGTACGAACCTCGAGTTGATAAAGAGTTGAGAAGCCCTTAGGAGTTGCAACACTCTTGGTGAAATACTAGGGCTCACCAATTGTCACATACCCCAACCTCCATTCACCTTGTCATCCCTTGAACCCATCATTCTTACCTCCTAAACCTTCTTGGCAACCTTCCTGTAGCATTACAAGCCTTCATGTAGCAATATTGGGCACTTGTAGCATCCTCCTGTAGCATACCTATAGAAATCTGTTTTACCATATGTTTTGACCTTTGATGCAATTTTGACTTAGTTTAGAAGTAGGTTGACTCCCAGTTGTGACTATGATCAAGGGAAGCACCTAGGCCACTCCAACCATCATTTTCTTTCACTACAAAATAGAATAACATTACTTTCTTGATCACAGATTTAGCATAAATAGAACATTGATTTATATGTAAGTGTGATCTAGATAGATGATTAATAGGATCTTGAGTTATGATTTGGTAGATTAGTTTCTTGCTACAAATAGATTTGGTAGTTAGATGGTTGATTGAAAGATAATGTAGTTCCCTTTCTACAAGTAGTGTAGCTCTTGTATTTCTATGAATTGATTCAATAGCATTTGCAAATTGAAGTTCGAAAAACATTTTCATTTTTATCATTAGAGATAGTTTCTAAATTGCACCTTTATTATTTAGTTTCCTTCTAATTCAGTAGAAAGAATGGTCTTGGAGCATTATTGATCAAATGTCCTAGTTGAGGGTGGAATGAGTAGAATCTCATCTACTGTGTATATATCACTGTCACCTCGAAGTTTGTATGAACCTCAGGTTGATAAATAGAGTTGAGAAGCCCTTAGGAGTTGCAACACTCTTGGTGCAATACTAGGGCTCACCAATTGTCACATACCAACAAAGAGCAAAGCTCAAATTATTGAAATTTGACGGTAATGAAAAGTGTGATGTAGCATGATTCAACAAGGCAAAGGAGTATTTTGAGATTTACAATATTGACAACAATCATGAAAAAATTAAACATGTCTCCATGTAGCCTGAAGGTGATGCATATAACTAGTACAAGTGGTGGAAGAGATCAACATATGCAACCAATTGGAATAAATTCAGAGATGATTTCTTTAAACGATTCCAAGGTATCAAAGAAGAAGAATTCTTCACATAACTCACTAGAATACAAAAAAAAGAAGTGTGGACAAGTATACTGGAGAATGTGAAACACTAGCTACACGAGTACCCATATTATCAAAAAAACACTTTATTCAATCATACATCACTGGACTTAAACCATATCTCCAAAATGAACTTAAGTTTCATGACATTACAGCTATGGATGAAGTAATAGGTAAAGCAAAAGATGCAAAAAAAAAATCCAAAGAATATCGTTGCTAAAAGTTGAAAGGGTATATTCAAGATGAAGGATTCCCAAAACTATCGACATGGAACCCTACAAGTATCACTATAAGGCATCAAATAGGAATAACCTAGCCCCAGACCTAAAAGTTAAAAGGGCATATCAAAAAGAACAATTTAATGGTTATAATAGATACAAGAAGTACTCACAATTTTGTTGACACGAATCTTACAAAAAGGTTGAATCGTTTCACATATCCAATGTCTAATATGAAAGTGATGGTAGCAAATGGAAAAAAAAAATAAAAAAAATAAAAAATAAAAATCTAGTGGGAAAATGTCATAAGGTTAAATTATATATTCAAGACTACAATTTAGAATCCTTATTTTATATTGTATCGCTTGGAGTGGATGTGGTCCTAGTTGTCCAATGACTACAAACCTTAGGTACTTACTTTGCCAACCATAAAAAAACACTTAGATAGGAATGATGGAAATATATGTTATATGTTTTCAACCACCTCAACTCAAATTGTATCATTCGATTAGATGGCGAAGTTGGTCTGAAAAGGAGCACCAACATATATAGTGCAAGGTCATCAAATAGAAATATTGGCCTTGAAATTAGTTAACAAAGAACCACTTGAGATTCAGGAGTTAATTCAAAATCACAAGAAAGTATTCCAAGATTTGCCACTGGAGATGCCTTCTGAAAGAGAGATTGAACACATTATTGAAGTCAAAGCAAGCTCAAATCCTATCAACATCAAACCCTATTAGTACCCCCATCATCAAAAAAACACAGATCAAAAGGATAATTGAAGACCTACTAAAGTGTGGTATTGTTACACAGTAGAAGTCCTTACGCAGCGTTTGTAGTTCTCGTTCAAATGAAGGATGGATCTTTCTAGCTACATATTGATTACGAATGATTGAATAAGATAACAATAAAAACAGATTTCTTATTCCCTTTATAAACAACATGTTGGATGAACTACATGGAGCCAAGTATTTTTCTAAATTGGATTTGAGATTGGGATGCTATCCGATTAAAGAATGGAAGGTATGAACAAGATTGCTTTCCGAACTCATGAAGGACACTATGAACTAAAAGTTATGTCATTTGGAATGACTAACACCCGAACCACCTTCCAAGCAACCATGAATGAAACATTATGACCATGCTTCAAGAAATTTTTGTTAGCCTTCTTTGACGGCATTCATATATATAGTAAAAAATGGGATGAATATTTGAATCACTTAGAACAAGTTCTCTCTTCTGGAAATGAACCAATTCTACGCAAAGATGTTGAAATGCACCTTTGAGAAGTAGAGTATTCAAGACATGTGATACCACATGAAGAAGAAAAGGTAGATCCAAACAAAATTAAAGCAATCACATAGCAGCCAAAGCCAACTAACATTTCTAAATTAATAGGATTTTTGGGTTTATCAGGATACTATCAAAGATTTATTCGAAGTTATGCTCATGTAACCGCAACCCTAACAAACAATTTAAAGAACTCTTTCCAATGGTATGACAAAGCAAAAACGTGTTTTGAAACTTGAAGGAAATTATGTCCACTACACATGTATTATCAATTCTAAACTTTTCAAAACCTTTTGTAACCAAATGTGATGCCTCCGGTTTTGGAATATGGGCAGTGCTAATGTAAGTTCGTCGTCCTATAACATTTGAAAGCAAGAAGCTCAATAAAAGAGAATGTCTAAAATCTACATACAAAAAGGAAATGTTCACAATTATATACACATTAGCGAAATGAAGACAATATCTCTTAGGAAGTAAGTTTTTGATATGAACAGATCATAATAGTCTTCAACACCTTATCCAACAAAACACAGTTTCTATAGAACAATAGAAATCGATCAAAAAAATTGCCACTTTTGATATGGAGATATTACATAAAAAAAGGGAAATGAAACATAGCAACAGATATTATCTCCCGAAAAGACAGTCACCAGTGCTTGCAATTTCAGATTTAGTCCCAAAATGGATCAATGAAATTCGGAGTGTGCAAAAGATCCTCGAACATGTGTTATAATCAATAATCTCTCATAATTCAACCCAAACTCAAAATTAAAGTCCAAAGTTCTCATTCCATGATTCACTAGCAATAGGAAGGTTTCTTTAAAACGTACTATAATGCACGCCAACGATTCTTTTGGAAACGGATAAATAACGATAGTAAAAAATATGCAACAAAGTGTGATCAATGCCAATGAAACAAAAATGAGGAACAATATGACCCTCAAATTGCTTCATCCCCTAAATATTTCAAACCAAAAGTAGGAAGAAATATTGATGGACTTTATTGAAAGACGTGTCAAATGGAAAAGACAAAATTCTCATGGTAGTTGATAGACTCGCCAAGTATGCACACTTCCTGAAAATAAAGAAATTAGACTCACAATAACAAATTGTTGAAGTATTTTACAAAAATGACTACAAATTACACAGATTTCTAAAATTGTTAGCAATAAAGAAGCTAAATTCCTAGAAGGAAATTTTCAAATAGATAGGAGCATACATCAACATGAATTTAGCTTATCATTCTCAAACAAGCGGTCAAACAGAAATTACCAATGAATGTTTACAAGCTTACCTTTTTTGGTATTTAACAAACAAACAAAATAAGTGGTTTCAATAGTTAAACCTCACTGAATGGTGGTACACTGCTACTTATAACACTTCAACCAAAATGACTCTATTTCAAGCTCTTTATGGTTATGAGCCCCCTAAATGGAAGGAATTCGCCATTATCAAAACAAAATTTCCAACAGTAAAAGACTAATTGGAAGAAACACGGAAAATCTAAATATTGCAAGAAATCTTACAAAACAATCAACCGACCAACACAAAACAAAGAGAATTTGAGGTTAGAGAATGGGTATTTGTTAAGCGTCAACCCTACAAACAATTATCCCTAAAGTAACAAAGGGAAAATAAAGTGGCACCAAAGTTTTGTGCACCATATCAAATTAACAAAAAGACCAACCGAATAGCATACAACTTGAGTTTTCCTAATATACGTAGCATTCACAATGTTTTCCATGTATAGACACCAATAAGCACAGATGACACTCCTGACATTAGATTATGAAGGGAAGATCACTTTAGAACCAAAAGGAATTGTCCTCACCAGGGAAAAGAAATTACGATCACAAGTAATTAAAAAATATCTTATTAAGTGGAAGAACCTAATACAAGAAGTATCTTGGGAGACAAAAGAATTCAACAACTTTGTTACCTACGCTTTGAGGACAAAGCATTTTAGATATCATTTTTGGGATTCAACTGCGTTAAGTAAGTCATTCACGTATGACAATTTCCATGAGAGGTAGTCGTAACTGACTAATTTATCATGATTTTTGAATAGTTCACTTAGCACTCATTGCATCGGGTGATGCTCACAGGGGTGAAGAAGTGGGACTGAAACTAGTGAAATGAATCACATAGTGTCAATCATCACTTTCGGAGCTTGCACCCCTGTGAGCA